>PVJH01021563.1:0-38299 GCA_004026705.1 Nesogale talazaci | reverse complement strand
GGGGGGGGGGAGGGGCGACGAACCTGGATGAAGAAAAGACACAGAGACGTGGAGCAAGACAAGTGCTGATCAAGCTCCGTTTATTCAAGGCTCAGCCAGCAGTATATATCTCCAGGCATGAAAAGAGGTAGAAGGCACACACACCATACCAAATATGGTATGCTTTTAGACCAATGAACATTTGGTGTAATAACTAATGGCAGTAAAATGTCCATTGTTTCAGGCTTATCAGGACACTGCAGCGGCCAGGAATCTCAAGGCGGCTGACGTAATCAGGAGGCTGCTATATTTAGCTGCGTCCATAATCCTGGCCTGGGCGGCCACCAGCCCCCATCAAATGAGCACGTGAACAAAGTGGACATGGTGGCAGGGATGGAGGTTATGCATGGGCACAGCAACATCGACTTCCACTCAGCAAGGCTGACTTGGCCACAGCCACTGCTGAGTGCCCTATTTGCCAGCAGCAGAAACCGACATTAAGTCCAAGGTATGGAACCATTCCTCAGGGAGATCAACCAGCAACTTGGTGGCAAGTTGATTATATAGGACCACTTCCATCCTGGAGGGGGCAGTGCTTTGTTCTGACTGGAATAGACACCTATTCTGGATATGAATTTGCCTTTGCTGCACGCAATGCTTCTGCCCAAACCACCATTCGTGGACTTACAGAATGCCTCATCCACCGGCATGGCATCCCACATAGCATTGCTTCAGATCGAGGAACTCACTTTATAGCAAATTCAGTGCGGCAAAGGGCTCATGCCCATGGAATCCACTGGTCATAACATGTTCCTCATCATCCTGAAGCAGCTGGCTTGATAGAACGATGGAATGGGCTCCTGAAGACTCAACTGAGACACAAACTACATGGCAACAACTAGCGAGGCTGGGACAGTGTTCTCCAGGAAGCTGTATATGTTTTAAACCAGTGACCAATATAGGGTGCTGTGTCTCCAATAGCCAGGATTCATGGGTCCAGGAACCAAGGGGTGGAAACTGGAGTGGCACCACTCACTATTACTCCTATTGACCCACTTGCAGCATTTTTGTTTCCTGAACCAACAACCCTATGTTCTTCGGGACTGGAGGTCCTGGTCATGAAGGAAGGAACTCTCCCACCTGGAAACACAGCACAGATTCCACTGAACTGGCAGCTGAAAATGCCCCCTGGCCACTTTGGGCTTCTCGTGCCTTTGGATCAACAGATCAGGAAGAGTGTCACTGTACTGAGTGGTGTGATTGATCCAGATTATCAAGAAGTAATTGGATTGGTGTTACATAATGGGGGTAAAGAGGAATATATCTGGAATCCAAGAGATCCCATGGGCCGACTCTTAGTGCTACCATGCCCTTGGATAAAAGTTCATGGTAAATTACAGCAACCACATCATGACAGGACATCTAATGACCTACACCCCTCAGAAATGAAGGTCTGGGTCACCCCACCAGGCAAAAAACCACAACCAGCTGAAGTGATTGCTGAGGGCAAAGGTAATACAGAATGGATAGTAGAAGAAAGTAGTTCTACCTACCAATTACGACCACGTGATCAATTGCAGAAGCGAGGTTTGTGATTGTTCATGTATTTTCTGTTTATGAGCTTATTGAATCTTTTCTTTGCTCATGTATGATATATCAGCTACAATTGGACTCAGTGTGTTCTCATTTATATATATGATAGATGTTTGATGTTAAGTATAAGTTTGATTTCATTGATGTCTGGAAATTCCATATGGGTAAAAAATGTGTACAGGTGCCATGTTGGCAAGGGGTGGATTGTGATGGGTAGGTTTGTTATGCCCACATAGTCACAGAAGATTGGTGGGTCTGTTGTGACGACATGGTCAATGAACACACGGGATGAATTGAAGGGCAGAGATAGGAAGGGCTCAGCAGTCCCGCCCTCTCTCTAGCTTCGGGATCTTCAGACCAGAGAACTGCCTTGTTCGTCCTGTGCCTGGACCACCAAGAAAAACTACCCATGGAACACCTAATCATGGACTGTGCTGCTGTGAGTTGAGGTGCCTTCAAGCCCTGCTTCGCCACACTCCTGGGATATACATCTCTTGAGCTGGGGACTGTTGGGCTCTGTCATCTGGCTGACTGTTGGCAACCTGCTCTGCTGTTTGCTGCCTGTGACCAGATAGCCTGAATTGCTCTACAGAGGACTACTCATTGGCCCTCAAGACTTGAAGGACTGCTAGTCTTCTAGCTGCCTCATGCAAGTGAGTTGTACCTAGCAATCTGTACTGCTTTATAGATAGTTAACTGTTTCTTTCTTATCTTCTATACCTTTCTATATATATAAATATATAAAAAGAATTACTAGTGTCCTGATTTTTATTTCTCTAAGAGAACCCTGCCTGACACACTTTGTTTCTCTTTCTTCTCTATCTCCCCACAAATCCACGGACTTAGTTTTTTCTTTTCTTTTTCTCCTTCCTTTTATCTCACACACCACTGCTGATCTCCAGACCACTCCCCTTAGCCTAGGACATTTACGCCTGCCCTCCATGCAGCTGGGAGAACTCCACCCTCTGCAGCTTAATGCCTCTACAGTGTAACCTGAGGCTGGAAAAACCCTCCCATACTCACCAGGGGATATTCTACCCACATTCTTCCTGGGGAAATTCTACCCACCTGCCCTCTGCAATGCTTAACACATGACTGGAGAATCCTGCCCACTTTTTTCTGGGGGAAATTCTGCCTGTGTGGCTGAGGGAGCTCCAATTTGTCCTCTGAATTCCGTGTGACATAGGTAACTTCCTTCCACCTACTGTAGTAATCACATGGCCTAAGGCAGTTCAACCAATACTTGCCAATGTTTCAAGCTGCTGTGGAAACATCTGCCCAAACTCTGCAGCAGCTACCTGACTAGGGCAGTTCTGCCCATCATTCATGCTGCTCTATACCAAAGCAGGCAACTCATTAGCCTTCTGTGGCACTCCAGTTACAGCAGGCACCCCTACACACCCTCTGGGGTACCCCAAGCTGCCATGGGTAACACCATCACAATTTCTTGTGAGATCATTCAGTACAGCACTATCCTCAAGGGTCCAGAACAAATGAACCAGCATCCCCTGAGAGGACAATCCAACTTGCCCTCAAGGGATTACTAACAACAACAACAAAAATTCCTTGGACCGGAGGGGAGGAGATAGTCAGGGGGCAGGGTAGCAATGATGAAATATACAATGTTCCTCATTTTCTTGAATACTTCCTCCCCCTCCACTATCATAAACCCAGTTCCACCTTCCAAATCCAGCTGGACCAGAGAAGATACACTGGTACAGAGAAGAACTATAAACACAGGGAATTCAAGACCAGTAGTGGGAGGGTGGAGGGTTGGAAAGGGAGAACAGATTGCAAGGATCTATATATGGTCTCCTCCCTGGGGACAAACAGCAGAGAAGTGGGTAAAGGGAGGTGTTGGATGATGTAAGAAATGACAAAATAATAATAATCTATAAATTATCAGGGGTTCATGAGGAAGGAGGAGCAGGGAGGGAGGGGAAATGAGGAGCGGTTACCAGGGGTTCAAATAGAAAGCTGGTGTTTTGAGAACTATGAGGAAATGTACAAAAGTGCTTGAGACAATGGATGTATGTGTGGATTGTGATAAGGTTTGTACAAGTCCCCAATAAAGTGATCTAAAAAAATCCCCTGGACTAGTTAACTTCACTGGAGACTTCTACCAAATATTCAGGGACAAATTGGCACCAATCAATCCTACACAAACTCTTCCAGAACATAGAAAAAGATGGCAAACTTTCAAACACATTCTATGAAGCTAGTATAACTCTTATAATGAAACTGAGCAAGTATCCCACAAAAATAGAGAACTACAGACCAATATCCCTAATGAACATTGATGCAAAAATACTGGCCAATAGAATGCAAAAGTATATAAAACAAATAATTCACCATGACCAAGTGGGATTCATACCAGGGATGCGGGGATGGTTCAACATATGAAAGAACATTAGTATCATTCACCACATTGGCATGAAAAACTATAAGAACCTAATGATAATATAAATAGATACAGAAAAAGCATTCATAACATCAAAAAAAAGCAATTCCTGTTTAAGGCATTTAAGAAGACAGGAATGGAAAGAAAGTTCCTCATTATAATACAAGCTATCTATGAAAAACCTGAAACCAAAATGGTAGTCAATGGATAAAAGACTACACAATCTCCTTGAAAGAGTGAGCCAGACAAGGATGCCCCATGTCCTCACTCTTATTTAACATCTGACTGGAAGTTTTAGCTAAAAGCTTAAGGCAAAGAAAAGACATCAAAAGTACTCACCTCTGGATGAAAAAAAGTGAAACTATTGTTATTTGCAAATGATAGGATTTTATATATGGAAAATCCCAAAAGCCCCACAAGGGAAGTCCTGGAAGCAATAAAGGAATATGGCAGAGTGGGAGGATAGAAGATCATCAAACAGAAGCCTATTGGACTGCTTTACACATCAGATAAGATCACAGAAGAGGAGATCAAAAAGGTAGTACCCTTCACAATTGCCAAGCACAAATTGAAATATCTAGGGATATGCCTGACTAAAAGAACAAAAGATTTATATGAGGAAGACTACAGAACATTATTACAAGAAACCAAGAGTGACCTCAACAAATGGAAGAATATCCTATGATCATGGATTGGAAGACTCAATATAATAAAGATGTCAGTTCTGCCCAAAGCACTATATAAATTTAATGCAATCCCAATACATTACTTTCATCTTTCTTCAAAGAAATGGAAAACTGATTACCAACTTCATATGGAAAGGAAAGAAACCCAGAACTAGCAAAGAACTCAAGAAGAAAGAGAGAGTGAGAGGGCTTGCTTTACCTGATTTTAGCACATATCTGGTCACAGAGGTCAATCCCTCATGGTATTGGTCTAATGACAGGGACATAGACCAAAAGAAAAGAACTGAAAACCTAGAAATAAAGTCATCAGCATACAGACAACTGATCTTTGATAAGGTACCTAAAAGTATCAAATGGGAAGCAAATGTTCTCGTCAACAAGTAGTACTGGAAAAAATGGATATCTACCTGCAAAAAAAAAATGAAGCAAGACCCTTAGCTCACTCCAGGCACAAAAATAAACTCAAGGTGGATCACAGACCTCAAGGTAAATTCCCAAACTATTAGGACCATCAAGGACGGAATTGGGGAAAACCCTGAGAACTTTGGCACAGGGAATACATGAGCTATCAGAAATAGAGGACATAAATTACAGATGAATCAGAAATTTACAAATGGGATATACTGAAGATAAAACACCTGATAAGAGAGCCCATGGACTGGAAAGACATCTTTAGCAATAACACATCAGATAACCGTCTTATTACTAAAATCTACAATTCTCTGCTAGCTTCCAAAAAGAAAAAAAAAAAAGAATTGCCCACTGAGGACCTGGGCAACAGACCTGATCAGAAGTTTCACAAGGGAAGAAATAAAAATGGCTAATAAACATATGAGAAAATGTTCCTGATCATTAACCATAAGACAAATGCAAACTAAAATAACTATGAAATACACCTAACACCCTCAAAGATAGCCCAATTCAAAAAATCAGAAAGCAGCAAGTGTTAGAGGGGCTGTGGTAAAACAGGAACTCTCATCTTCTGCAGGTGGACCTGTAAATATATAGTCACAGTGGAAATCTATCTGGCGATATCTAAAACAGATGGAAATTGAGCTACCATATGACCCAGCAATCCCCCTACTGGGTATATACTGGGCATATACCAAGAAGAGGCAAGAAAAAATCCACTGCCAGACATCTGTGTTCCAATGTTCATCGCAGCACACTTCACAATTGCAAGGAGTTGTAAACAACCCAAATTTCCATCAACAGATGAATGGATCAAAAAACTGTGATATATACATACAATGGAGCACTATGCATTGCTAAAAACACATTGCCATATGGGAAGAAGTGGAGGAAATTATGTGAAGCACAGTAAGACAAGCACAAAAGGGCAAGTACAGCATAAGTCCACTGAGGTAAACTTAAAAAAATGCAAAAGGGACATAGAGACAAAGCTACCTTATACAAACATTCCAGGGATGAGATCCAGGTAGTATGGCAGGGTCAGACCAATCCAGGGATACATATGGTAGCCAACTTAAAAGGAGAGGTTGGGGGGAGGGGAATGGGTAGTGGAGGAACAGGGTACTAACCCACCCAAAGGGAGGATATTGTTTATATCTCTACAGGGAAAGAAGGACCAAACTTAAATCTGGTGCTCCTAGATGTAAATGCAACATACAGGTATGAAGCAGGGAACCAGTGGAGAGGTGTGAGGGGCCAGACCCAATCCCAACTAGATGGACAGCTGCCCCTCACCCCAGAAGAATCTGCTTCAGAGGACAGCACTGAAGCTATAGCTCTGGGAGAGGGCCATATCTGATCAGAGCACACAGAAGCAAGTGAAGGGGGAGGAAGGGAGCACACATCCTAGCCCACCAAGCCTTGAGAATGATATCCCTACTCACAGCAGCCGATGCACAGAGAGAACCATATGACTGGCCCGACTATGAGACATGACATCCCTTACTGCTCCATAGCCCTACACGGACAACACTGAAGACACCGTGTGGGAATTATGCCCAACCCGACCCCACCACACTGAGCCAAAACACTAAGGGCATGTAACAGAACAGCAAGGGGAGGAGAGCAAGGAAGCTCCCAGGGAGTACCAAAAATAGACTGGAAAACACTTCTAAAAGTCAGCTAACAGAACTTGAACTACTTACAGGTTTTTCTCTTTTTTTTGGTCATTGGTTTTTTGTTGTTGTTGTTTTGTTTTTCCTTGTTTCTATGTTTTGCTCTGTCTTGTCTTTGTGCATATTATTCTCTCGGCAGCTCTATCTAGATAAGATAGGCAGGATAAACAATCTGGAGAAGAAAACAATGGGGCCAATGGTTCTGGGGGATATGCAGAAGGGGAAGGTGGGGAAAATGAAGTGAAGTTAACAAATCTAGGGACAAGGAAACAATATGTGATCCAAAATTATTTGCAAGGAGGGTGTAAGAGGTTTGGTAGGGCTTGCTCAAGGGCAATGTAACCAAGAGGCATTGCTGAAACCCAAATGAAGGCTGAACATGATAGTATTCAGAGGAAAAAGTAAAAGTAAATAGAGGGAAGAAGTAGAAGGCAAAGAACATCTGTAAAGGTCTAAATACAGGCATGTACATATGTAAATATATTTATATATGATGATGGGGAAATAGATCTATATGAATATATTCATAGGTTTACTATTAAGGTTGCAGATGGACATTGGGCCTCCTCTCAAGTACTTTCTCAATGCACGAACACTTTGTTGTATTAACCTGGCATTCCATGATGCTCACCTTATAAACATGATTGCTGACAAAATGTGTGCATAAGCAATTGTGGTGAAGAAAGCTGATGGTGCCCAGATATCAAAAGATATAGTGTCTAGGATCTTAACGACAAATAAGCAGCCATCTAGTTGAGAAGCAACAAAGCCCACATGGAAGAAGAACATCACATAGAAGAAGATCACACAGCCTGTGTGATCATGTGGTGTCCATGTGATAAGGTATCAGGCATCGAAGAATGAAAAATAATATCATTATGAATGACAGAGAGTTCAGATTGAGAACCCAAAGTCCTTTTGTAGGCAACTGGACATCACTTTATAAAAGGGTCACAGGGAGGAGTCCACTTGGTCAGTGTGCATTGTATCAACAATGAAACATACAACTTTCCTCTAGTTCTCCAATGCTTCCTTCCCCCCACTATCATGATCCCAATTATACCTCACCAATCCAGCTAGATCAGAGGATGTACACTGGCACAGACAGGAACTGGAAACACAGGAAATCCAGGATAGATGAGTCCCTCAGAATCAGTGGTGAGAGTGGCGATACTGGGAGGGTGGGGGGAAGGTGGGGTTGAAAGGGGGAACAGATTGCAATGATCTTCATATAACCCCCCCTCCCAAGGAGATGAAGAACAGAAAAGCAGGTGGAGGGAGATATCGGTTAGTGTAAGACATGACAAAATAATAATAATTTATAAATTACCAAGGGTTCATGAAGAAGGGGGTTGGTGAGAGAGCAGGAAAAAAACGTGAAGCTGATACCAAGAACTCAAGTAGAAAGCAAGTGTTTTGAGAATGATGATGGCAACCAATTGTACATATGTGCTTGACACAATGCATGTTATGTGTGGATTGTGATAAGAGTTGTATGAGTCCCCAGTAAAGTGCTTTTTTAAAAAAAAAAGAGTTGTTGATGAGATTAAATAAGATAATGAAAATCGCATGCCTAAAATATTAAATATTTGATATTATGCATAATATATAATATGCCTCAACAAATATGAGTCACTATTATTGAAATGACAGGCATGGTGCAAAGGTCCTGATGAGTGTGACAGATTTTTACAGCATGCTTTAGGCACCAGGAATCTGTCCTTGATTCCTGATTTCTAGGAAAGAGAAATATTTTATATTCCTATGCCAGGTTCCTCAGGTATATTATAGACACAAATACATATGTAGAAAATGCCTTTTCTTGTACTGGCATGATTAAGAGAATACATTCATGAATGGATTGATGAACCTTGACAAAAATTAAGAATAAAGAGATGAATATCTTGGCTTCTATTTCTTCCATTTGTTCTGGGAAGCTTCCCTCTCAAAGAAGATGCTAGTTGCCCCACTATGTAAGGGAGATATGTATATGGGATCCGGATACATCTTGAACCTAAATGGTGCCCTGTTAATGGTTTCACCTAATAATTCGCCAAACAAGCAACTATGCAAAGCTCTAACAAAGTAGATGAAAAGAAAATCATTAATGGGCATATTAGACTTTTCAGAAGTAATGTCACAGAAGATTTAACTCATCAAAATAAAATTCAGGCCTATCTGGCATTTTTTACATAAGATGAAAGCCTAATTCTAATATCTGTTCATCAAGAACACTTATTTTAATACCCATGAAAAATGCATCAAGTGTCAACTTAGCTGAGGCCAAAGAGAGTGTTATCGGAGTTTTTAAAAAATCAGTATTGTTGCTGTTAGAAAGAGGACCTTTGAGGAACTTTATCTACATTTGGCAAAGTCATGGGTTCATCTCATCTCAAAATAGAACATATGTCATTTACTTACCATGTCAGAATATCCAGGGGCTCTAGGACTACCAACTGGTATGTTCTACCTCTATAAAGGTGTCTGGCTTTAGATGATGAACTCATATTCTATTGAGACACAGAATGATTTAGATATAGTGATTTTCATTTGAGAATTTGCTCTTTTCCATATTAATATTCTTTGCTTTACTTCCGTATTGACTCTAATGTCCCCCTAACTGTAACACTAAAGCATTAATAAATTATAATAGTAATTATAATTAAAACACTGTTATTGAGTCATAGTGATCCTGTAATAATTGTAACTGTTGTAATGATTATAGTAATGCATTGTAATAATAAACAAATGAGAAAACAAGAAAAAATTATTTCTGTCTTGCTGTGCTTGGTCTTTGAGAAATACATTAGCCAGCAGTAATAATAGCCTAGGACTCTAACAGTTGGGATTGACTTCATCTTAAACTAATTAGCACACTACAAAGGAATAGATGAAACAAGAACAAAGACAGTAGACATGCTGAGCTCACTACAGAAAGGGCACAGAAGTTGAACAGGGAAAATTGCTAATGATAACACTTTAGATTTAACAATGAGATGTGAAAAGGGCTTCTACAGTGTTCTGTAAAGTAAGAAGCCTAACATTAGCTAATTATAAAATGTGATTCATTGTCACTCATGATATGCATTTTTTAAGAAGACATGAATAAATAAAACAGGTCAGAACATGACATGGCTGGATAATTTCCAGTTAAGGGTTTCACTTCTTTTGTCCTATGGGGTCACAATGACTCAGCATCAACTCTGTGCCTGTGAGAATGAGAAAATAGTGTTGTACCCCAAAGTGAAAGTAGTCTCTTCTGTTCCTGGTCCCACTCCTCTCAGAATCAGGTCTGTGGCTAAAATTAAGGTACAGAATATCACTGAAGAGCCAGTAATTCATCATCTCACCTCCACTCTGATAACGAGACTGTGATACTAGTTTCGGCTAGTGGTGGCTAGCTCCTTCTGCCCTCTAGAATGATCTATTTTCAAAAATTTTCTCAGAACCTTCTTGAAAATGTTGTTGAAAGTTCTTGTCAAGTCATCCCAGAGGCATGAAAACCTCATAGACAACAGAATGAAGTACTTCCTAGTTCTGTTCCCTCCCACTATCTGTTGGGGAACAGACCTTTGTGATCCATATGATTTTCATTAGCTGATATTTGGAAGTAAATCACCAGGCACGTTTTTGGATGTAGTTGCTGTTAGGTGCCTTCCAATTGGTTCCAACCCATAAGAACCTTAGCACAAAAGAATGAAACTGCCTAATTCTGCTTCCTCTTCACAATTGTTCCTATGTTCCTGTGCTCATCGTTGAAGCTAGTGTCAATCCATCTCCTTAAAGGCTTTACTCTTTTCTGAGGCCCCTTTGCTGTAGTAAGCATGAGGTATGTCCTTCTCCTGGGACTGGTCTCTCCTGACAACTTGTCCAAAGTATGTAAGATGAAGTCTCGCTTCCAAGGAGCACTGTGCCTTACTTCTTCCATAAAGTGAGCAGACTGTAAGCAGGACACAATTGACTGGGAATGGGGGAGGGGTGGGGTGGGGTTCTTGATGAAAAATTTGGTCTATATGGAGCAAAAAACTATTCTTTTCATAGAATGCAAGAATAGTATTATAATATACTTATTTTAATTTTAAAATGCTGCAGGACATTGTTAAATTGTTAAAAAAAAAAAAGCAGGATGTCTGGTCACCTTATGCCTCCAAGACAGTTATTTGCCCTTTTGCCAGTCCATGGCACTTTCAATATCCTTCTCCAGTACCACAATTCAAAGACATCAATTCTTCTTTGGTCTTCCTTAGTCAATGTCCAACTTTTGCACGAATAAGAAGCAATTGAAAATTGACTTTCTCTATGACTTGGATCAGGCATGCCTTAGCCTTCAAAGTAACCTCCTTGCTCTTCAATACTCTAAAAAGGTCTTGTGCAAAAAAAAATCTGCCAAATGCAGTGCCTCGTTCATTCTCTTGACTGCTGTTTTCATGAGCATTGATTATGGATCCAAGCAAGAAGAATCCTTCACCACTCAACCTTTTCTCCATTTATCATGATGTTACCTAGCAGTTGAGTTATGAGGATTTTGTTCTTCTTGACACTGAGTTATAGACCACACTGAAAGTTGCAATTTTTTTGTATTCATCAGGAAGTGCTTCATGTCTTCCTCACTTTCAACAAGCCAGGTTGAATCATCTGCACTTGCATATTGTTATTAAGCCTTCTTCCAATCCTTTTTCTTGGACTAATTCAGCTTCTCTGATTATTTTCCTAGCACACAGATTGAAAATAAGAATGAGATGATGTGACCTTTATACACACTTTCCTTGATTTTAATCAGGCAGTATTCCCTTGTCGATTCGCATCACTGTCACTTGATTCATGTATAATATCCACATGAGCTCGATTAAGTGTTCAGAATTCCTATCCTTTTCAAGGTAATCCATAGTTTGTTATGATGCACACAGTCCCATGTCATAGTAACTACAGCAAAATAAACATCTTGTATTCTCTGATTTCAGCCCCAACCCATCTAACATCAGCAATGTTATCCCTTGTTCCACATCCTCTTCTGAATTCAGCCTGAATCCCTGGCAGCTTCCTATCAAGGTACTGCTGCAACCAATGTTGAATAATCTTCAGTAAACGATTACTTGCATATGATATCAATGATACTGTTCTGTAATCTCAGCATTCTGCTGGGTCACTTTTTTTTTAATATGCACAAATTTGGATCTCTTCCAATTATTTGACCAAGTAGCTGTCTTCCAAATTTCCTGGCATAAATCAAGGAGTGTTTCAGTGTTTCATTAGTTTGTTGAAACATTTCAATGGGTATTCCATCATTTCCTGGGCCTTACATGCTGTCAATGCACTTGAAGTTCTTCCTTCAGTACCATTCATTCTTGCTCATAAGTTACCTCTTCAAATGGTGGAATGTTGACCAGTTCATTTTGGTACAGTAACTGTATTTATTGCTGCCATTTTCTTTTGATGCTTCCTGTATCATTCGATATTTTGTCCATAGAGTCTTTCAATACTGCAACTCCATGCGTCCTTTTATTTCTTGAGTTTTTTCAGTTTGAGGTATTGTCAGTGCTCTTTTTGTGTGCGTGGGGGAGGGATTGGGGTGGGTTTCATGTCTAGGTCTTTTCACATTTCATTCTAATATTTTACTTTGTCTACTTGGCCTTCCCTTTGAAATTAGCAAGGCAAGTGTTAAAAGTAGGTCTCAGAATCTCCTCCAACATCCATTTTGATCTTTTCTTTTATTTCTTGTCTTTTTAATGACCTTGTGCTTTCTTCATGAATGTTGTTCTTGATGCCATCCTAAAGTTCATTGGGTCTTCTATAAAAATTCAAGAATTTGAATTATCTGAAGAACAAAATTTTTTGATATGCAGATGACAAAAACTTACTTCCTGAAGATGAGGAGAACTTTGAGCATTTGCTGATAAATATATGTGACTGCATGCAGCCTTCAGTATGAATGGCAACTCAAAATGTTAAGAAAACCAAAGTGTTCACAATTGGACCAATAGATATCATCATGACACATGGAAAGAAGACTGAAGGATTTCAGTGGAGGATTTAATTTTGATTGGATCCACAATCAATGTTTACTGAAGGGGCATTCAAGAAATCAAATGATGTGTTGCATTGGCAAATCTGCTGCACAAGATCTCTTTAAAGTGTTGAGGAGGCAGAAGTTCACTTTGAGGAGTATGATGCTTTAAGCCAAGGTATTTTCCAAGATCTCATATGCATGTGAAAGTTGTACAATGAATAAGGAAGATTGCAGAGTGTGTTAGTCTGGGTAGACTAGAGAAACAAATTCATAAACATGCGTATGTGCAAAAGAAAGAGGTTTATATACAGGAGCAGTTAAATATTGAGAAAACCTCCAGCCCAGTCCAGATCAAGTCCATAAATCTGACATTAGCTCACAAGTCCGATACCAATCTATAGAGTCCTCTTCAGACTCATGGAACACATGCAGTGATGTCCAGCCTAATGCTGAACAATCACAGGACGGTAGGTAGAAAGTCCAGTGACATTGTAAACATCTCAGCATCGGCAGGGGTTTCTAAATGGTTTCTCTGGCTTCAGAGATCTGCTTGCATCCATGTGCCTCCTCTAGCTCCTGGCACTAGCACAGCTCCATGTGTCTTGTCAGCTGCAATGTCTCCCAGGGAGTGAGCAGAGAGAGAGGTCTCTCCAACGTCCAAGGAGGAAACACCAGAGTTCCCAGGATTTTCAGAAGAGCATGCCCTCACAGAAGCCTCACTGCCCATAATCTGATTGGCAGGCTTGATTTTCACCCCTTCACTCTTAATCCTCAAGTTGACGAATGATTATATAATTACCACATGTAGAAGTTAATGTATTTGAATTAGGGTGTGAAGATAATTAAAAGTGACAGGATAACAAATAAATCTGTCTTGGAGGAAGTACAGCCAGAACGCTCTTTAGAAATGACGACGGTAAAACTCCATCTCATGTGCTCTGGACTGATTATCAGGAGAGATCAGGCCGTGGAGAAAGAGAGTCGGCTGGTTAAAGCCAGCAGAAAAGAGGAAGACCTGGAAGGTGGGGCTGCCACCAGGTACTCGAGCCTCCCAACAGCAGTGCGGACAGTGGTTCCTTCTATTGCACATCGGGTCACTAGAAGTTGGAACTGACACCTAGTAGCAACAACAAACCAGTGTCCCTCTTAGTTCAGGAGCTTTATTGAGACCTGTTCGGCTTCATAGCAACACCCAGCCACCCCTGGAATCTGTGCACATGCAGTGTGTGGGTCCAGATCAAACCTAGATTCCAGCACGGAGGGAGAGAATTCTGCCACAAGAACTAACAGAATCCTCTTAGGGACCTCATCCATGCCCATACTCCCTAAGTCAATGTATTTCACCTTAAGCATAAGACATCCACTTATGCAAATGGCCCAGTGGAGCACTGGGAAATAGAAATTCAACAAAGGTGGAGTACGGTGGCGGGGGGGGGGGGAAGGCAGTAATGACAAACTTGCATGTGAATCCCTTTTTCTTTCTTTTTTTTAGTTTTAGAAGTTTATTTTCCTTCTCTTTATGTACTGATGGTTTTGATTTTTTAATGTATTATTTCTAAAGAGTTGGCTTATCTTTCATTTTTATGTGGAGAGGCAGAGCCCTTCCTGCCCAATGAGTTGGACTTAGCTTCATATCTGATAGGACTCAGGACAAAGCAAATGCTCTCAGAATGTCTTCCATCCAGCCCAGTACTAAGTACTTAGTACTTAGTACATCCAGTACTAAGATGCGAAGCTTTTAAAAGCACTATTAGTGATAAACACACTGTGAATGAATTTGCTTTCAGTTTCCACCCATATTGAATCTTTACAAGACTTCAATTTCATGAATCATGGGGATGTTCCAATGAAAGCAGGAGCTTTTGATGCTACAGAAATTTGAAAGGGTTTTGATTTTTCTTTTAAGGTCTTCTTTGGGGGGGGGGGCATCACTGCCCTTGGTAGTGGAAGTAGGAAGCCCAGCCTTTGCTCCTGTGCAGCCACTGCTGGAATTGAACCTCCATCCCAGTGGGCCACAGTCCCACGCACAACCACTACACCACAAAAGAGCTCAGCCCTTTTTAGGTCTTCTTTAAGGGGCTTGTGTTCCAAACTTAAACTTCACTTCTCTATTACCATTAAAAGTGAATTGCTTCATTTCCTTTAGATACCAAAAGGAACATTTTCTACTGTTTTTCAGTGATAAAAATCTAAAGGCAATATCTTTGTTAGTGAAGCAAGCATCGGGATGTGAATTTTTCCTTTGTTAGGAGAATTAACAGCTCCTTTTAGTCAAAAATCGAATTAATAATATTAAAGGGATTTTTAAAACTCGATAAAAATAAGAGTTTTCATTATCTTTCTAAAGTGACCAGATTTTAAGTGGGACACCATTGACCTGGGGTGGGTGGATTCTTCATTAAAAATTTGGTCTATATTGAGCAACAAAAATTTTCATATAATACAAAAATAGCTTTGTAATATATTTATTTTAATTTTAAAACATCATGGGACATTGTTAAATTGTTAAAAACAAGGACATCTGGTCACGTTATTTGTGCCTCAACATTTTCTCTATTGACTGGGAATTTTATTGCAAAATGAATGATGAAAGGAATTTTCTTCAATGATCTTATTGGGGGTTCTTGCAGTTCTTATAACATTCAATACATCATTTTTATCAAGCATATTTATCTACATGTTCCATCTTCATTTACAAATATTTTCTACTCAAGCCCTTGGTATAAACTTCTCTTTACCCCTCCTTTTTTTTCTTTATAAATCATTTTATTGGGGGTTCATACAACTCCCATCATGATCAATACATACGTCAATTGTGTGTAGACCACATTTGCACACTTGTTGCCATCTTCACTCTCAAAACATCCTCCCTCTACCTAGATGAATGGAATTTTTAAGCTGAAGATTGTTACCAGGAGAGACTCTGAGATCAAGTCTTTCGACTCTTTGTTCTTGTTCCTCATGCCGGCAAGATTTTAGGCAAGGAAACAAATACAGACAAGAATCAGAGAAAAGGTTTGAACAAACAAGTGGGTTTATTAAAAGGGGATACATTGAAAAAGAAACTCAAGGGCCTTTAACTAGTCTAAAAGAACTCGCAAAACATCAAGCTGAACATTAGATTGGGCGAATGCAGACCTCCCATCATAGGCTGGCTTACTGATGGGTCTTCTGCTATTGGTTTGTTCTCTGTCACCACCCTTCTCCCTTTGCTAGCCTCTGACTTGCTAATAAAAATAATGTATGTAACCAAAAAATTTGTCTTATGAAGCTGAGGAGATTATGTGGTACATGTGTTTGGTTTTCTTTTTAACAAGTGACACAAAGCTAATAATTGATCTGCTTATATGATTTTTACTTATTAGTCTAAAAATAAACCATTTGTAATAGTCATTGACTTATGTTGTAAATATTTCAAGCAGACAAAATGCACTCAATTTTTCAAATGTTTTGCACATGTATTTGTACTTTGTTCTAACCTCCATCCGTCATCTCTGTCACTAAGTGAAAGATAAGGGAGGAAAAAGAGTATCACTAAGTCAAGTGTTAAAATTTGGACTGTGGGAGCTGTACTGGTAGCCTTCAAAAAGAAGACATCCAATGGAAACAGTTTATTTTTTGAACTCAGTATTTTATACTACCAAACTAAGAGAATCTGAGTCCCATCCAACTTCATGTTGACAAATTGTACTTTTTACATCAGCAGAAGCATCAGCGTTTTCTTTTTTACCAAAAATGGATATATATATATAAATAATATATATATATAAAGCTGGAATAATACAAATTAGAGCAAGCAATAAGCTTAAATAATATGAAGAGGGCTGAGCCCCGGTGAGGTAGTGGTGTGTGTGGGACTGCGGCCCACTGGCAGCAAGGCTGGGCCTCCTACTCCCACCACCAGAGGGCAGTGATACCCCCCAAAACAAAAACAAACAAAAAATAATATGAAGAGAAGGTTACAATTACCATAAGAATACCCAAGCATTTACTTGAGGACACTTTTCTCCAAGGTTAGAGAATTGTGCATCTTCTCTTAAAACTAGCTCATCCGATTGAAGGGGCATTTTTCTAACATTTTATACTAGTTTTTTTTTTTTTAAATAATGCCATTTCTAGTACCCTCTCCAATGCTCTCAGCCTCACTTCACATTATAATCACAGCTGCAGCCACCTGTCCCCTGTTTGTTTTGACCAGTTTACAGAGGAAAAAACTCCTATCCGCTGAGTAGGCTTCTCATTTTGTGCCATGCCTGGAGCGTCTCTGAGGAGACTGCTATCGCCTATTTCCTCAGTTAGGATTCAATCAGAAAAGCAGAACTGTGATAAGACTTAATGTATACTTAACGTCTGTTATATATGGCAGTGGTGGCTTAGTGATAGAATTCTTGACTTCCATACCGAGAACTGGGTTTGTCTACTGGTCAGTGCCCCTCATGCATAGCCACTTCCCATCCGTCAACGGGTGCTGAACTGGTTTCATGGAGCTTCTAGGCTAAGACAGATTAGGAAGAAAGACCTGCTGAACTACTTCCAAGTAAAGGCCCACGAAAACCCTATGGATCACAATGGTTCAATTTTTGTTGCATGTGACCCATTCATGAGTTGGAGGATGAGTCTGTGGAAGCCAATAAGAACAAGAATGTACGTGTTACAGAGACTTAACCTTATACAGCATGCATGCTTATTAGGCCATCTCTGTGTGGCTATTTTTCTCATGTCTGACACTAGAGCTTGGAGTTCAAAGGGCGAAGTAAGAGAAAATAAGAACAAGCAGGAGTCCACAAAGATGGACTGAAATTTGCCCATTGTTGTCTCTGGATGTTGTGGTAGGATTGTCTTTGAGATGGCCAGGTGTTTCATCTTGAGATAAACATACACCAGGCCCAGAAGCTAAAGAACCTGAAGGAGGGTACTTGGGGCAATGGAAGTGTTGCAGAAGTGTCATCTCCTCATTACAATGAGCGGGCAAACGATAGGAGATGCTAGCTGCAAACAGACTGCTGCTTCACTTCCCATCTCAAAAATCCGGTAAGAGTCTCTGTAGTGACCTACCACAGTGGAAATGTAAATTCTGGAAAATGTAATTCAGTCTGCCCAAGTAGACTCATTATAAAACTCGAGGACTGAATGAAGCACTGGTAACTCGGGTGGGTGAGTGGGCCAGAATCGGCTTCATGGACATATGACTTGTTCAGTCACACAGGTTCTGTGGTTCGATGGTAAGTATAATGATTAATGGTCTGCCATTGCTGTAGTACAGTTGTCAATAATTCTCAAGTAAGGATGCCTTGTCATTTTGCACTGGACCCCAGATTGAGTAGACTTCCTTTGATTAATAGGGAAAAGAAACATGATCAATGCTTCTCACATTCATCTTTCTGGAAGATGGATATGAAATGTACTTCATAAAGATTCTCAGAAGAATCCAACATTGATAAGCTACATCAAGCACCCATCAACTCTAAAAGGCATCCTCACGGTAGCCCTATCTCCTTCCCTGTTCTCCCCTGCCCCCCATGCCTACTATTAAATTTCAAGATTCTAAAACACAAACCAACAAAGAGCACTACTCATTTTTTCTACCATTCATACTTTGTTTCAAGATATGCTTTTGAAGGAATGTCAGTATACATCACGTGCATTAAGTATGATTCAATCATTGAACAATTATCGGTCATTTGCTAAGTGATGGATGTGACATTAGACTTCAGTATCACTTCAAGAGACTCATAGATAATAAAGACAGTAGATACACACACAAGCACACATAAAAGGTAACCATCACATATTTTGATAACTACAGATATAGAGGTAAACATCACACACTTTGATGAGCATTCAGGAAGGGGACAGAACTACTGAAACTGAGCATGGGAGAATGAAGAAATTGATGCTGCTAGACAAGAAAGGCTTCTCAAAGGAACAAAGTAATTCATTGTATTGCAACCATTTGCATACCTGTTTCACTTTTGAGACTCTTAGGTCTTTAAAGGTGGGCACTGGGTTATTTACTTCTGTGGTTAGCACAGTATATAGCGAATTAGTCACTTCCTTAAAGGGTTTTATGTTGCTCTTGACTGTTCCCGCTCGCCTCACTTCCTGATGAGGATATCCCGAGACTACGCCTTAATATACTCTCTGCATACAACTCTCTGCTTCGGCGATTCTTTCAAGGCAAACCAGGCTGTAGTTTTATAAATCTTATTCCTACATCAAGTAAATGCCTAAAATTTCACTGAAAGTTTACCTTCTATGAAATAAAACAGAAATCTTAAGAACAATATAGGACTTCTTTGGCAGTGTTTAATGTTATAGAATATTGGCCTTTCTCACCCCTTGTCTTAATCTTTCATCCCCCTCCCACTTGTCTGGTCATTAAAAACAACCCCTCAAACCTTTTATGATATAATATTTCATTATATATTGAAAAGATGCTAGAAAGTTGTATTTAGGTTATAAATTAAATAACAAAGCAAACAAATACCTGGGGGTTCATTAAGCTTCTGAGCAATCCTGTGGAAACCACTTCATGGTTCCTTCCTGATCTTGTTCTGTCTCTAACTTAACCAGAGTGAACCTCTATCTGGAGCTCTTATGCTTGTTTCTAGTCTGCCAATGGCCTCACCACAGAAGAAGCAATACAATCTGTGTGTGTTTGAAATTCATAAAAATGGCAATGGTATATTACACTACATCCATCAGTTGCTATCCACATGGCCTCACAAAATGTAAGCTATATGAAAGTGGGGACTTCTGCCTGCTTGTTTCATAGATAGAGACCCCAAGTGCTTCTAGAGGGACTAGCACACCACAGTTGCTCAACAAATATTGACTAATGAATTGAATGTGTATCTAAACTTCCTAAACACTTTCAGATGAGCCTACCTAAGCTTAGTTACAATTTTGGTTTTAAGGTACTATTTTTGGCCGCCTGCTACTCTGCTCAGTGTAAGTATCATATTAGTCTATCCATCAACTAAGGAACCCTAGTGGGGCTGTGAGTTAGAAACTGACTTGCTAACTTCAAGGTTATTGGTTTAAATGTCCGAATGTTGTGTAAGAGAAAGACACTTCCACAAGGATTTTATCGCAGAAGCCCCTGTGAGAGTAGGGATGAGTTGGAATGTATTTAATGACTGTGAGTTGGGTTTGGGTTTGGGGATCACAGTCTAAGCTGTGGTGAACACACTCATTTCAACAAGCCATTTAGTCCTGTTTTTTTCTCTACTCCCTAATTATAATTAACCTAAGTCAGAGATTCAGTTCACTAAATTTCAACCCAATCATAGCTTTGCCTTAACAGAAGAAATTTTGAACTAATTGTGGTAAATATCTGTGTCACAAATATCTGCCATAACAACATTTACGAAACATGTATCTGAAAAACCACTTGCATTCAGAATACAGAAAGTTTGCATTCAAGTCCTTTGTCAGACCTACAAGACTAAGTAAAAAAAGAATTGCTACAAAATTATAAAAGCTTATTAAACAAAATATCAAAAATGTGAAGTCATTTAGACAAAACAGGTCTACACACGTTGGGGTGGGGGGGCTAAACCTGTGCATCATGGGATGGAGCCCTGGCAGGGATACTTCTGACCTACCCTCATAGCTTTGCAACCCTTTTCACTCACACTCTGATTTTACCTCTTTATTTTCTTAACCATATCTTTTGAAGAATGCATGTTTCAAAATTTAAGACCAATATAGCAGATTTTTCCTTGTCATTAGCATACATTTTGTCCTAAGAAATCTTTGCTTAGCCTAAAATAATGAAGGTAACCTATGAATTTTTTATGGAAGCTTTATGGTTTTAACATTATGTTTTTATCTATGATCCATTCAGCTGAAGTTACAGTTGTTGCTGTTTTCAAGTGAAGTTCTATGTCTGTTGGGAAGTAGGGCAAGATAGATGTCCACTTGGTCTGGGATGATTTGTTGACATGATTTCTTCACCTGATTAGTCAATACCTCTGTCACACTGATGAAGTTTGTTTGATTCCTGACTTCTATTCAGTTCTATTGAGCTATTAATTTATTCTTTCACCGATTCTCTAGCTTTTGATTGATAACTGTACCCTTATATATCCTAATATCAGATAGCTAAGTATCATAAGTATATTCTTTTTCTCAAGATTGCTTTGGCTGTATTAAACAGTTTATATATTCAGATAAGTTATATAATCCATTTGTCCATCTGGAATGTTTGGGGATATTAACCATTTTGGGTGGAAATTACTACTTTCAAAATACTGAGTTTTATAAACCATGCTGGTTAAGATTATGTGTCAACTTGAATGGGTCATTGTGGTTAACTGAGAATTTGGTAGAAAGTATTTGACCTTGTTTTTCCCCAACAACTATGGATATGGAAAACTAGCCCTGTTTTGAGAAAGGCTTCCATTGTTCTGAGAGAAATATTTTTAAATACACATTCCCCAAGCTGAAGAATGTGCCTCCCACAATAACCCTCCATTAAGGAGCAGTCTTAATGAACTACCACATTAGATGAATCAATTTCATATTGGTTACTTCACCCTGCCTGAAGGCTAACTGTGTAGATTAGAGCAATCAGGTTCTATAGCCAACCCACCATAAATGTAGCAAGCCCCTGGGAAGGGCTTAGAGGGGAGTTGAGGTCAACCAGCACTAGGTCAAGATGCTTACTCACCCCCTTGGTTGTTTATTATGTTACCCATTTATGATATTGCCCATTGAGTATGCATATGTTAGCTGTATGATGTGCACACCTTATGAAAGATCTGTAATCCCCACTATATATACCCATTGAAAAATACATTCACTCTCTCAGTCTTGATATGGGACCAGGAGTCCCTGTGCCCCACTGTTTGTCTGTTTGTCTTTAATATTATCCACAACCATAAAGTTGTTTCTGAGGACCCATTTGAATGTTACAGACCGTTGTGCCCCAACAGATCGTTATTCTTAGTGGTTTGGTAGATATTATGTAATCATTCTTCACTGTGTGATCTAACGTGAATGTCATTTCTTTGAAGATGTGGCCTGAATCCCACATATAGATATTCTGGAAGTTCTGGCAGAGGTCACTCACTTTAGATCCTGCACCGCCCTCAGCAGCCTCTGCACTCAGTTCTTGGGATGTTAGCCAGCAGTCTGCCACCTGACTTGGAGATATCTTTTTGTCAGCTCCCACAATGCCATAATCCAGCAATGTGCTGCTTTACAACACTCAGGTCTTAATGCAACTTTCTCGGTTCATCAGTCCATGCTACCCCATGATGCAAGAAGCCCCTGGCCCTCTGCTGCCCACAGAATAGGGACTTGCCAGTCTCCGCCATTGCTTGAACCAGTTCTATTAAGTAAAACTCTTTATACTAAAAAATGAAGGAAATTTTGAAATATTATATTTTCTTTGTACTGCAGCTAAACCTCGTGTTTTTCCACATGAAGAATACTTACTTAGCCAAATGGTCCATACATTTGATATGATATTAGGATTATTTTGATCTTTTAATACAAGATTTTATCATACGTGCAAAATTATTTTGTAATATTTTTGGCAGTTTCTATGTGTCATCATTAGCAGACATCACACATTTTCATTGGCTTAGAAACTTTGTGAGGAATCTGGCCTGATGAGACGAATAAGGGATACAATGCTACTAAAGCTTTAAAAAGATACTGTGATGCAATGCAAAGCTTTTTTATCAAATAATTTTTCAGAAAAGGAGAAAGAGTTGCCTTGTGATTATAGCAGTGTTTTGAAAAAGAGGAGAAAAGTTAGGAGTTCCTCATTTGTTGCCAGGAAATTTTTTACTCATTATTCTGAAATTCTATCTATATTCTGTTTTGTGAAACTGGAAATTCCCTGAGAAATCTCCTAACAACTCAGAGTGGCACATAACCAAAAAAAAAAAAATACAACTGGAACCAAGGTGCACAAACAATAGGAAAAGAAACCAAGAAACTCTAATTGTGCCATTCCCTAAAGGCTAACATGCACAGCACAGAGGCATATGAAGAAAGCAGGAGGGGCTCCCTCAATTCCAACTATATGGACAGTTGCCTCTCCCCCAGAAGAATTCACTTCAGAGGACAGCCCTGATGCTACAACTCAGGGAGAGGGACATGTCTGATCAGATCACACAGGAGCAAATGAAGGGGGAGGAAGAGAGAGTAGAGCACATCCTGGCTCACCAATGCCTTGAGGATGAGATCTCTGCTCAGAGCAGCCAGTGCCCAGAGAAGACCAGAGGGCCAGCCCCACTATGAGATATGACATCCCTCACTGACCCATCGCCCTACAGGGGACAACACAGGAGACTAAGTGTGGGAACTGCACCCTGTCTGACCCCACCACACCCAGACAAATACTAAGAGAGTGCAACGAACAGCAAGGGGAGAGAGAGCAAAGAAGCCCCAAGGGAATACCAAAATTAGACTTTGGGGGCCAAGGCATGACACCCCATCAGACTCCGCTGGAAAACATTGGAGAGCACAAACAGGCCTTGAGCTAGTTACAGGCTATTGTGTGTGTGTGTGTGTGTGTGATTGGTTTGTTGTTGTTATTGTTGTTGTTTTCTTTTGTTTTGCTCTGTTTTGTTGTGCATATTATTATCTCTTAAGCGCTATCTAGATAAGATAGGTGGGATAACCAATCTGGAGGAGAAAACAACAGAACTGATGATTCCAGGGGAACATGGGAGAAGGGCAATCAGGGGAAAGAAAGTGGTTAGCAAACCCAAGGACAGGGACACAAGTGATCCAAAATTGGTGATCAGGAGGCTGTAGGAGGCCTGCTAGGGCTTGATCAAGGGCAATGTAGCCAAGAGGAATTACTAAAACCCAAATGAGCATGATAGTGGGACAAGAGGAAAGTAAAGAAAATAGAAGAAAGAGGCAAAGGGCATTTATTAAGGTCTAAATACAGGCACATACATATGAAAATATATTCTTATATGTTGATGGGAAATAGATATATGTGCATATATTCATAGGTTTAATATTAAGGTAGCAGATGGACATTAGACTTCCACTTGAGTACTCCTTCAATGCAAGTACTTTGTTCTATTAAATTGGTATTTCATAGTGGTCACCTTCCTGAAATGATCACTGAAGACAAAGCAGGAGCAAAAGCAAAGATGGTGAAGCAAGCTGACGGTGGCCAGCTATCAAAAGATATAGCATCTGGGGTCTTAAAAACTTGGAGATTGTGTTAGTTCAGGTAGACTAAAAAAACAAATTCATAAACATGCATATGTATATTAGAGAGAGGTTTATATACAAGAGGAATGGAACATTGAGAAAGCATTCCAATGCAGTCCAGTCCAGGTTCATAAGTACGCTATTAGCCCATATGTCCAATACCAATCCATTAATCCTTTAGACTCACAAAGCACATGCAATGATGCCAGGGCAATCACAGGCCAGTGGGTGCAGAGTCTTGTGTAGCCAGTGGTGGTAGAAGCATTTCAGCACTGGCAGGGGTCTCCCTGTGGCTTCTCCAGCCCCGGAGGTCTGGTTCCATCAAGGTGGGCCCATGTGGCTTCTCCTCTGGTTCCTCCAGGACTCAGGGTTTATCAGCATGCTGCCATCTTGTCTTGTCAGTCAAGTGTCCCAAGAGACTGAGCTGATAGTCTCTCACTGCCACGAGAGAAATATCGTGAGATTTCCCAGAATTCTTAGAGAAAGCCATGCCCACACAGAGGCTAACTTCATATTGACAGACTAGACTCCACCCCTACACTCCCAATCATGAAACTGTCTCCAAAGTACATAACTGCCACAGAGATAAACAAATGGCCATCTAGCTGAATAGCAACAAAGCCCAAAGGGAAGAAGCACACCAGTCTGTGTGATCACGAGATGTCAATGGGATCAGGTCAGGCACCAAAGAACCCAAAATCATATCATTTTGAATAAGGGAGAGTGCAGAGTGGTGACCCAAAGTCCATTTGTAGGTAACTGGACATCCCCTTACAGAAGAGTCATGAGAAGGAGATGATCTGGTCAGGGTACAGTGTAGCAATGATGAAATAAACAACTTTCCTCTAGTTTTTACATGCTTCCTCCCCCCACCCCACCCCCCACTATCATGATCCCAATTATACCTTATAAATATGGCAAGACCAGAGGATGTGCACTGATACAGTTAGGAACTGGAAACACAGGGAATCCAGGATAGATGACCTTTCAGAGAGTGGTGATACTGTGAGGGTGGAGGGAAGATGGGGTAGAAAGGGGGAATCAATTTAAAGGATCGACAGATAACCTCTTCCCTAGGGGATAGACAACAGAAAAGTAGATGAAGGGAAATGCCAGACAGTGTAAGACATGACAAAATAATGATAATAATAATAATAATAATAATAATAATAATAATAAATTTATAAATTATAGAGGGCTGAGCCCCGGTAGCGTAAGTGGTTGAGTGCCTGACTACGGCCAGCAGGCTTGGTGGTTCAAATCCAGCAGCAGTTCTCAGGAGTGGCGCTGGGTGGTGCCCATGACCACCAGAGGCAGTGATAGCCACAAAAAAAAAATTATAAATTATCAAAGATTCATGAGTAATGGGGGTTGGACAGGGAGGGGGGAAATGAGAAGCTGATACCAAGGGCTCAAGTAAAAAACAACTGTTTTGAGAATGATGATGGCAACAAATGTGCTTGACACAATGTATGGATGTATGGATTGTGATCAGAGTTGTACAAGCACCCAGTAAAATGATGGAAACAAGAAGAAGAATAGGCTAATGAAGCTACACACACACAACAAATTAAAAGCAACAGCGACAAAAGAAATTAGGATGAGCCTTTCTTTACATAAAATTGCACAACCAGAATTGAATGCACATGTCTTATTCAATAAAGGACCATAAATGAGACAAACAATTTGTGCTCTACTGCTGACCTCAAATGTTGGTGGCTGTAACCCAACCAGGAACACTGCATAAGAAAAGGCCGGGTGAGCTGCTTCTGTTAAGGTCACAGCCAGCAGATTCCTCGGGAACAGTTTTGCTCTGCAGCCCATGGGACATCCATGAGATGGAACTGACTCAGTAGCAACTGACAGTAATAATCTTATCATATGACCTATGCTTTAAAACACCTAAGCCAGGTTTCTCTCTTATCAAAGATGATATGAAAACTCAAGGCCATTTCTTCTCTTCAAATACAGCCATAGCTCAACTTATTGGGTCCCACTCTACTGTACTTCATAGAAACTGCTTTTTATTTTTAATCAGATTGAAGGCTGTGGCAACCATGTGTCGAGCAAGTCTATTGATGGCATTGTCCCAACAGTGTGTGTTCACTTCATGCTCTATGTTACATGTTGGTAATTTTCACAATATTTGAAACTTTTTCTCCATATGGCATTGAGTTTTGGTATTTCACACATAAAAGATTCCATCAAAGCTTACATAAACATAGTTTTTATATGCACTGAGAACAAAAAAAGCATGACTTGCCTTTTTGCAATATTCATTTCTTGTTGAGATATTTGCTCATCTCTGCAATATCTCTTAAATATGCCAGGATAGCGGCTAAACCCACCCTTATTTCTGCTGTTCCTGTCTGTGATGAATCAGTGAATAACTTGAATTCAGTAAGATCATCATATTTTATGAGGAGGAAAAAAAGCAGGCATTTCAGTTGATAGTGGCTTCTAGAATCTCCTTACCATGTTTAAAATAATTTTGATTTTTGTGTCTTTTTAACCATTTTAGATGGCAATGCTATGACAATGGAGATGGATAAAATTCCAAAGGGCAGATTAGAATCAAGGAGGCAGATTTCAATTCAATATAAAAAGCACTTTCTAAAAATGTGAACTACCCATAAATGGAAATAGCTAAGTCTATTCCTATTCTGGAAATATTTTATCAAAAGCTTGACTCCTGTAGAAATTCTATACATAGAATTCTTACTTTGAGTCAGTGATTGGGTTCAAAGAACTTTACAACTTTTAGAAATACTTTTTTCTTCCTGTCATGTGTCAAGAGTAGATGGGAAAAAATCTGAAGGATGCCAGTGACTTGTTTTTCCATCTATCCAAGCATTTTATAGTATTTTGCTTGTGAGCCAGCCTCTGAGCTAGGCACTGGGGCTAGAACAGTGAAACTGACATCGGTCATGTTCTCACTGAGCTTATCCTCCAGTCAGGGAAAAGGAGTCCTGGTAGGGCAGTGGTTACAATACTCAGCTCAGAATAGAAGGGTTGATAGTTCTAACTCAACACCCCTGCAAGGTGATGATGGGGCAGAGATAGAAACAGCAAACAGACGGCTAAATGATGTTATCGAAGTAAATACCTGGAATTCTAGAAGACATAGCTCACCTTAGACTTCTTGGAATATAGGTAATAATTTGAACATAGGATATTACACCAAGCTGGAGTGTTGGTGACAGGAGAGATTTGAACAACTTCTATAGTTTCTTTAAGGTCCCCCAGGAGTGCAAACAGTTAGCTAGTTGAGTTTCAAAAAAATTGGAATGTAATCGAGATTAAAATTTTTGACACCTAAGAAGAGAAAGAATTTAATTAGCTATTTTCCCTCATATTATCTTTACCCTGAACTTCCCTTCTCCAGCATATTAAACGGGGCTTTCTAGAGAAATAAAATTAAAAATCGAGAGGCAGTCAATATATACAACAAAGAAATTTATATCAAGAAGCAGCCCACACAACCACACAGTGTAGCTGACCCAATCAGCTCTAGTCCCTGCATCAGATGCTAAGCTTCAAACCTTTTATGACTCATGCAGCTCCAATGCCGGGGTACCAGGAAGTCAGAAAATGAATCAGGAGGGTGGAAGACACAGGCCGGCAGAGGCAGAGTTGAGTGACCCTTGCAGGCAGCATGGTAGACTGTCAATAGCTCTTAGGGCCAGTAGATCACTTAGGCCAGCAGCCTAAGTGCCAAGCAATCAGACGCAGGATCCAGGCCAGCAGGAGGAAAAAGAGAAAGAAAGGCAAGTCTCCACAGTCAACTATCGATATGAAGTAGATCATACCTTCAAGGAGATTTCATCAGGTTACTTGCACCTTTGTGGAGAGGCCTCCCTGCCACACTGCTGAGGATCCAGGCCCTTCCCAAGTTGATACGAACCTACCTATCACATCCAGGAAGTGAAAATGAACTTCTCCATTGTCCCAAGAAGTGTGGACGAGGAAGAAGGAAAGGGTAGAGTTGCAGCAGAACTAGAAAGTAAAGAAATCCAATCCATGACCTTTAGGTTAAGCATTCCTAGTTGTATGATTATTGTTATGAGCTACTAAGGGGATAGCCCTGACTCTTGATGACCCTATACATAAGAGAATGAAAGGCTGCTAGATCCTATACCATCCTCATGATTGACTAAGGAGCATACTATTATGATCCATGTGATTTTCATTGACTAATTTTCAGATGTAGATTGTCAGTTTTTCCTTTTGGTTCTATGGTACAAACACTTAACTATCTACTTGCTGAGCCAATGTCTCTATTTAGAAATAGTCTACAATTTCTCCATCCAGAAGGAAATAATTCACTTTCTCTATCTAAGGAAATAAAAGAGTTGGATGGAGATAGGGAATAAGATTGCCATGACATTGCTGAAGATCCCAGGCCAAAGATCCCTAAAGGATTCCCAAGCCTCACTTCTCACATCCCCTGCAGTAATGATCATTTTATGAAGATGAAAGTTCTTGACCATCTTTGTAAGACCAGGGTTTTGAAAGTAAATTGAAATGCTGCTTCATCTCCTAGATCAGTACTTCTCAAACTTTTAATGCATATAGATATTGCCTGAAGGTTTTGTTAAAATGCTTATTTGATTGAGTTGGTCTGAAACAGAGCTCAAGCTTCTGCATTTGTAGCAATTTTCCAGATGACATCAAAGCCATTGATCATGATGTACACTTTGAAAAGTAAGATTATTAAGAGCTCCTGATGGGAGCAATGTCCCTAGGAATTCACTGTGCCAGTATAGTGGAGTCAATAGCAAGAGGTGGCTGTGTAAGCAAGTGAGGGTAATTAGAGCCTAACGCCATCACACTGAATTTCCTGAGGCTGGAAGAGAAGTTCTTCTTTCTGTATCCTGAAAAAGTACAGAACTTTATTAGGAAAATATGTAGGGAACTCAAGGTCATAACAGAGGGACTTCATAACTAGGGGAAGAGGGCAAACACTTCACTGCCATAGTGTATTTAGGGCAAGGTGCTAGTAGTACATGGTAGTACCACATGCTAGCACATCTCTGTCAAAGACAACGAAATATGGATGACAATATTGGGTCAGTTGTCCCTTTGTCTAACCCCAGTCTATGACAAAATATCACAAACCCTGCAAATTAAATCCATCACAGAGAAAGGAAAGGAGATATTAACTTGATGGAATCTACCATAAATTGACTAAATTTTGGTCCGCTACTGGAGAGGAGATATTAAGATAACAACTAGTTGTTAGGGAAAACCGGAATTGTTTTCCACAGTACTGGGTGTTGTGCCTTGAAGACTTCATTCTCACTGTGGTTATGTGTCATGAAGAAGGAGAGAAGATCTCACCACTTTGTTTCTCCTGCTGACATGAACTATCAACCTTTCCATGAGCAGTTGAGCACATGACCATTGTGTCCCCAAGACTCCTTCAGTCTCTCTGCTCAAAATACACTCTAGGTTGGTTCATTTTCCAAAATAATAGTTTGGATGAAAAATTTTCATTGCTGCCAAGTTGATTTTGCTGCCAAGTTGATTCTGATTCATAGCATGATCATCATATAGGACAGAAGAGATTTATCCTATAGGGATAATCTCTAAGGCTATATCCATCATCAAAGAGCCCTGGTTGGCCTCTTTAATCAGAAGTTCAACAGCTTGAATCCATCAGCGACTCTTCACAAAAGAGAAAGACTTTCTGCCCCAGTCAAGATTTATAGCCTTGCAAACCCAAAGGGCAGTTCTACTCTGCCTTAGAGGATTGGCATGAGTCAGGATGAACTGATGGCAATTGGTTGGTAATCTTTATGGAAGTAGATTTTCACATATTTCTCTCAACCTTCTTATGGTTTGAACCAGCAGCCTTGCAAACACTTGATTACAGCACCATCAGGGCTCCTTCAAATGAAAAGGACAGTACCAACCTTTGCAAGCTTATTTGGAGAGAAAAACTAATCCCTTGAAGAGATTGTATTCTATGTGGACTATACTACCACCCTCCAAAAAGCTGTGATATTTAAAACAGCTTTGTGAAAAGTTACTTCAAGGATTTTTGGAAAATAAAAACATGAAGCAATGGGAGAAAAACAGGCCAATGTCAATCTTGATCCTTTAAGAAAATTAATGAATGCAAAATGAAGGAAATCAGCATATGGAGAAAATATATAAAATCAAATTACCACCTAGAAAATACTAAAAAACTAATTGCTCCCCAGTCAATTTCAATTCATACCAAGCCTCTATGTCAGAGTAGAACTGGTCCTTTGGATTTCAGATCCTTTAAATCTTTATGGAACAAACAACCTCATCTTCCTCCTGAACAGAAGTGACTGGCAGATTAAAACCACTGACCTTGAAGCTAATAGCTCATTGTGTAAATCGCTATACCACCAGCACTCATTCCATGGAGAAAACTAACGAATATGTTTTGATTACTGACCCTGTGCCAAGCATTGCAATGGGAACAGCATATCTAATAGCTCTACTCCCCTCAGCAATCCTGTGAAACAGTTTTACAGGATCTTTTTACAAATGAGCAAATAGAGACTGAGACTGTTAAACAGCACAACTGAGCTTTAAATTCAGGTTTGTCTGACTGCAATGAGTCAAGTTTTTTTATTGTTCTTATAAGTGATGATGAAAAATATGAAGAGTAGCAGGTATCCTGAGATCAAAGCAACGACAAAAAGTCATTATGTATGTAGTATAGCAGTCATCAGAAAGAGACATTGGAGGATGGGTGATTTGTTGAAACAGGGAGAAAAGGGGGAAGACAAGTTAATATTTATTGATGTCTATACATCAAGATGTTAATTGCAAGACTGTTGGTTCAAACTCACCAGCTGCTTCCCCTAAGAAAGATAAAACTGTGTGCTTCCACAACGATTTACAGTCTTGGAAGCCCTTACTATGTCCTATAGTAAGCCTGCTGTGAGTCAGAATTGACTGCAGCAGTGATTTGGTTTGGTTTACTAAACTGAACTATTGCTTTAATATTCCTTTTAACGTTCATAGCACCGAGAACTTCCACTGAACAAACCAATTGAATGCTTATTATGTATTACCAAAAAAAATAATAACTCGCTGCCAATGAGCTGACCCTAAGGAACAGGGTGGAACTGTCTCTGTGCGTTTCTGAGACAATTAGCTTCACAGAGGTAGAAAAACCTCATCTTTCCCCTAAGAAGTGACTGGTGGTTTCCAACCCCCAAGCTTGCAGGAAGCAACCCAGCTTGTCACTTACTATACCACCACCTTCCCATGTATGCATGGGGTATCTTTTTAAGTACTTATATGTATCAATTCTTTTAATCCTCAAAAAAATCCTATGAGGTAATATATATGTACATATTTTCCATAGTTAATAACAAAGAAACTAGGCACAGTTGAGTTTAAGGCACTTGCCCAAAGTCACACAGGTAGTTAGTAATTGAAGCAGGAAGATATCCCAAGCAGCTATTAATAATGCCCTCTCCCATATTTATAGGCTTGTATTAGGCCTCTGATACATACAGGGAAGCACAAGATATTTTCTCTGCTCCAGTTCAAATTCCAGTAAATTTATATAGGTTGAGATATATATATCTGATTAAGTATTAATATATGTAATAATTCTGATATCTGAAAACTCCATTGTCATGATTACCTAAGGCTATTTAGTTGTGCTTTTGGAAAAAGAAACTGTCATTGTTGACAGGCTGAATAGCTCATTTACAGCAGTTGAGACTCAATGCTTTTTTAAAATTAAACTGTATTTACCTTATAAAAATCACATTACAATCAATTATTCTATAGGAATAAAATTATTTGCTTATACTCATCAGAGGATGGGGGAAATTAGTATTGGAGGAAACAATACAGTGGTGGGTTTCTTTTACAAATACACTAAAATAATTGTTAATAGAAAACTACTGGAAGATATCCAGATTCACCAGCACAGCAGGTTGTACATATGTGCTAAACCATTCAAAATGAGTTTTGAAGAATTACTGAGAAACGAGAGCCCTGGCAACACTGGTTTAAAACAAGGTTGATAATTTGAACTTGGTAGCTGTTCCGAGTTGTCAGTACTGATTCACAATCTCAGACAGCCTAAGGAGAAGTTCCACTCTGTGCTCCAGGGCCACCAAATCAACATGATCCCGATGGGTTTCGGTGTTTGGTTTGAGGAGAAATCAAATGACTACAAACAATATTACAACTTTCTGAAAAGGAAAAAAATGACATTTGGGAATTACTAGCCTTTTATGAATGATATACTGTTCTTTGTATATGTTACTGAAAAAGAGCAATTAAAAGCAATTAACTGGGAATGAACATCATATTTTTTAATGAACAGATAACTGTCTATGTTTTGCTAGCTGTTGACATTATCAATTTTTATAAAGTGTTTTTGCTATAGTATTGTGCTAGTATTTGTGAACCAATACCAATGACGTTTTTTGAGAATGAAATGGCAATGAAAGGAAAAGGAGAAAAATTAAGAAATGTTTGTAGTCTGTTACTAAAACTGTTGTAATTCAATGGTAAAATTTACAAAAAAAAATTCCTGTTAGTATCATCCATTCTAAAAGAAATGTATTACATTTAAGTGATTTGAAGCTATATGACGTATTATGCCACACTGCCATGGTTGATGCTAACTCACAGCGACTCTATCAAACAAGGCTGGACCGGTCCCGCGGGTTTCTGAGAGTGTAACTCTTCACAAGAGTAGAAGGCCCCTCTTTCTCCCTGGGAGTGGCTAGTGGTTTTGAATTGCTGACTTTATAGTCGACCAGCCCTACACATAACCCACTATGCCTCCAGGATTATGATTTTAAATTGTGATAAAAATTCCTAAGGATTCTCTCTACTCTGTTACAGGAGGGAGGGGGATAGAGCAGATAGTATGAGTTATGGCTGGGTGACACAAACTGGTTTTGCTTATATCAGTGTTACATTCGGTGGATAATGCAACCTCGTCATATTATTAGTTTTGTAGTATTAGTTATCTAATACTGCTATAACAGAAGCACCAGAAATTGATAGTCTTAACAAATGCACATTTATTGTCTCACAATTTAGGAGACTATGACTTCAAATTCAGAGTGCCAGCTTTAGGGGAAGGCTTTCTATCTCCTTAAGCTCTGGAGACTAGGATGTCTCTGTGTTTTGTCATCAATCACCCACTGTGTCTTGGAGGTTCTCAGTATAGAGACCCTGGGTCCAAATAACACGCTCTGCTCCTGTGTCTTCTTTGTTACTGGTACTGAGTGCCTTCACTTTGCTCAATTCTCTCTTATTTAATATTGGGTAGATAAAGGGAGATACAGACGACACTCCAGGGAACCTCCTCTTAGACACTCCCAGAGATGGATTCACACAGTGGATGCATGGATAGGTTCAAGCATAGGAACAATTGTGAGGGACAAAGCAGTGCTTTCATTCTGTCGTGGGTTGGGTCATTATTGGTGGGAGGCGATTTGAAGGCGTCTGACAACAGTTCTCACTAATGCCTTCAGGGCAGCTTGCACTTTCTCAATATTATTAGTTCTTGAGCACATGTTACGTCTAGGAATTTTTAAATGTGAATCATCTTTTTTGGGTGTAGTTATAATGTGTATTCTTTCCATCTTCTTTTGAGGTTTGTTGAATCTTTCAAAATTTTGCCCATATAGTCTTTCGATATTGAACATTAAGGGAGCCTGTGAACAGGCTGAAATGCTTGCTAGGTGACCACCTGGATGCACTTGCTGAGTGGAAGTGGGAGAAATGCATCAATGGAGAGATGGGTTTAGTCTGGCCACTGACACCTGTTGGTTTGATTTACAAGAAAAAGAGACTGGTCTAAAGTTCATGACCTAGCATAGTGGGGTGAGGCTTATTGAGTATTTGTGAGAGTCCATGGTCTCAAGGCTTGGTGACCAATGGATACCCTGGGGAGGCTAATCAGGCAGCCCACATTGAGTTGACCAGAACCCGACCAGATGAAGAGATTTTTGAGCCTGTGAACTGATGCATATTGTTTTTGACTTTATGGATGACCTGTCCTGATTTGACTTTGCTTATGGATGTGGATTTCACAAGGTCCCTACTGGAATGAAGATCTTTCCTGTAGAAAAATATGATTGTCTCCTCAGAGCACTGGGTTGATGCAAGTGGGCAGTATAGAAATTGGATACCCAAAATTGGGAGGATAGAGGCCTGAAATGGTTGACTTGTACTCTTTCACAGGTGGGGGAATATATCCACAGATATAGGTGTTACTTGATCGCAATTGTTAGGCTAAATTATTGTGTACAGGTGCCAAGTTGGCAAGGGGCGGCTTGAAGTAGTTCAGGTTTATTGTGCCAACCTGGCTGATACACACATGTGGGATTAATTGAAGGGAAGAGAGATAAAGGGGCTCAGTGAGTTTCATCTTTCTGGTTCTTGTGTCTCTTGTTCTGTGATGATTGGACTTGGGGTGCAGCTGCCTTAGCCAATTCCCTGCTTCAGCTGGCAAGGTTCATTTCCTGTGAGACATCCCTGAGGAGAAGCCACATGGACCTACCCCGATGCAGCCGTGGGTGCTGGAGCAGCCGTGTGGAGATCCCCTGCCAGTGCTGAGATGTTTACACGCTCACTGATTTGGCTTTCCTCCTGCAGCTGGTGTCACTGTAAATATTTTTTGAGATTGTGCTGGACTTTGTAGATCAGTGCTGCTCATACTGGTTAAAGTTGGACTGATGGATTTGGATAGAACTGACTGAGATGGGATGCTTTCTTAATGTAATCTTACCCTTCATATAAAACTCTCTTATACACATATGATTTTCTGTGGATTTATTTCTCCAGTCTACCCAGACTAACATAGTAGTGGTACATGGATTAAAAGCATCAGGCAGGCACCACCTCCTTGTTGCTTGGGAGACCAGTTTAGAAAATGACATGACCTGAGAACAGATACTGGCCTTTGTATTGGTGTTTATCCTTATAGTAGTGTTCTCATACAATATCTATCCTTTTGTGACTGTCTAACTTCACTTAGCAAATTATTTCCAGGTCCATCCATGTCCTGAGATTCTTCATGGCTTCGTCTCTATTTTTTTCCAATGATTTTACTGGGGGCTCTTACAGCTCTTATAACATTCAATACATCATTTCTATCAAACATATTTGTACACATATTGCCATCGTCACTTCCAAATATTTTCCACTTGAGCCCTTGATATAAGCTCCTCTTTTCCCTCCGCCCCATTTTTAAAGAATCATTTTATTGGGGGTTCATACAACACCCATTATGATCCATACATACATCAATTGTATGCAGGCCACATTTGCACATTTGTTGCCATCATCACTCTCAAAACATCCTCCCTTCACTTAGGCCCCCAGTACCAGCTCTCTCTATTTTTTTAGGAATGCATAGTATTTCAATGCGTGTATGTACCAGAGTTTCTTTATCCATCCTTTTACAAGTATTTAGGCTGTTTCCAAATCCTTGCTATTGTGGACTGTGCTGCAATAAACATGGGAGAGCACACATCTGTTTGTTTTGTGTGTCTTACATCATTAGGGTTTACACCCAGCTGAGGTATTATTGCTGGATCATATGGAATTTGTGATCATTTTTGTGTCGGTGATAAGCATTCAAACAAAAACCTATAGAAAATATTTTAATCCTTATCTTCTAATGAATAGAGACAGAAAAACATATATAGAGTATTTGTTATAAACAACTAAGCAAAGAATAAAGTCGCATAAGTGACAGCAGAACCAGGAATGACCTTTCTGAAAAAGGAACAAGGGAGCATTTTCCAGCAGCAGATCTTATAAATTAGTAACAGATTAAATGACTTTTCCATGGACACGTAAGGAAAGCAAAGACACTAGTTATGCTACATTTGGTGGAAGAAAAGGATTCCAGGCAAAGCAAATGACTACTATTCTGAGGTAGGAGTATGCATGGTGTGCTCCCGGAACGCAGTGAGGCCAGTGAGGTTGGGGCCCAAGAGGAAGGCTCTGTGGCCGGATCTTAAGATGATGAGTGTTGAGACCAGGAATAGTAGACTAGATCATTTAGGGTCTCACAGTCTCCAGACTTGGGTTTTACGCTAAGTGAGCTGAAAAGCCATCAGAGAGCTCTCTGGACAAGAACTGTGACACATTTGACATAACTGCTTAAACATTTTCTCTATGGAGGCCCTGGTCAGGGGTTTCGGGAGGGAAGAAAGGAATGCTGTTTTTTTTTCCATTTACTTTAAATTAATTCATTCTGTAAAGAATTTCTAAATGTTGTATTTGCGATTCAGTGTGCTATAAAATGTATATATAATAAATATTATTAGTTATAATTATTGACTACTTATAATGTTTCAGGTATGTTAATAATTGAATTCATTTCAAACCAATGAGATAGTGTTGTTATGGTCATTTTATCAATGAGGAATAGGCTAAGTAACTTGCCCAAGGTCACCTGACCCACTCCAGGTAGCCTAACTTTAGGATTCTTCACCTGTTGCCTTCTGTGCAATGAGCTTTAATCTAAAGAGAAAGAAACAGGCTCAGTGAGGTTAGTGGTTCTCAACCTTCCTAATGCTGTGACCCTTTAGTACAATTTCTCATGTTGTGGTGACCCCAACCATAAAATTATTTTTGATGTTATTTCATAACTGTAATTTTGCTACTGTTATGAATTGGGCAACCCCTGTGAAAGGGTCATTCAACTCTCAAAGGTGTGGTGACCCACAAGTTGGAAACCACTGTCCTAGGAAGTAATGGAAATATAATTTGAACCCAGTCTTACTCCAGGACCCAGGTTCCCTAGTGGTGGGTAGTATCAGTGGATGGCCTCTCTGTAGAACCTAGGTGGCAATCAGGGAAAGAGTGAGACCTGTCTGAGACGCTTTCTTGGAATAGCGAGACCAGCACATTCTACAGGGCATGCCACCCTCCTCTGCAGACAAAGCTATTTTAGTCTCTGAAATCCCTTGAGAACAGTGACCATGTCCTGTCCTTATTTAGCAAATAACATAATGCTAGGCTTCCAAAATAAAAATGCACTGCCGTTGGGTTGACTCTGAGTCAGGGAGATCCTAGAGTTTAGAGTACAACTGCCGTGTTGTCTTTGTGGGAATTTTCATCTTCATGGAAGTAGAGATTTTCATCTTTCTCCCTAGGAGCGACTAGTGTGTTCAGATCCCTGACCTGTGGTCATCAGCTCGAAGGACTCCAGTTCAATATCCATGATATACAAAATGATTCCTTACATCACAAACCCCAAAGCATAAAGACCCAACATATAGCACGTCAGCATACTGAGTGTCATGAGAGGCGTACTTTGTCATGACTCATAAGGTGAGGAAATACAGTCAAAACACACAGAATGCCAAGCAAGACCCAGGGAGGAAAGACTTCAGTAACTGGATTGAAAACATTGCATTTTAACAGATCTTTGATACTAAATAGATACGTCCATAAAATTAAACATTACTTTAAAATATCGTCATCAAATAACGGGGCAGCATTAAGATGATTAATAGTAACTAGTAGATAAATATTTCTTAAAACAAAGATCTAGAATATACCTGAGCTTCCATACAGTGATGTCAATAATAATAAATGTGAATTCATCAGCTGTCTGGTTTTCTTCTTGCTCCTCTTTTACCTCCTTGACACCTCAGCCAAAAAAAAAAAAGAAAAAGAAAAACAAACAAAAGCACAGGGACAAAATATTTTAATTGCTAGGGATAAAGAAGTACATATTACAAGTGCCAGCTGCTCAAAATTGATAAAATCCAACAAGATATTCACAGGTCATTCTGACTGGAAGGACTTATCACAATTTGCATGTAAACTGTAGCTCTGCATTCCTGTTGGGACAACATTGCTGCCAAAGATATGACAGCTCTGAAGTGTAGGAGGAATCAAATTACAAAGGAAAACCTCCATTTCCTTCAGCTAGCTCCTGAGGTCTGAGATAACTTCCTTCTAACTTTGACTTCTACTTTTCAACCAAAAAGTTGAGGGCAAGAAATAAAGGAGGAAGGAAGGAAATGTAGAGTGTGTCCGTGTTGGGAGAAATTTTTGTCCCTTTTGAAAAATCAAAAGTATCCCACTGAGAATTGGTAGCAGAGGGGAAATCACAGTGTTGTTCCATTCCCACATGCCCTCCTCTGGCCTGTTTGGGTAAGCAGACAAAATTAGATTTAAATAAGCCTCGAGGAGTATCTTTTTTAAAAGTCATTTTATTGTCAGATTCTTACACATCTTTATTATTCATAATTCAATGATATTAAGCAAACTTGTCATTATCATTTCCAAAACATTTTCTTTCTACTTGAGGCCTTGGGTATCAACTCTTTCCCCCTTCCTCCCCTCTCCCCACCTTGAGAATACTTTA
>PVJH01021562.1:0-38361 GCA_004026705.1 Nesogale talazaci | reverse complement strand
GGTAAGGCTTGACAGCATGCTGGCATGTGCTGGTGGCTGGTAGTTGTCATCCAGGTGGTTTTGACTCTAATGGAGCCTATGCGCAACAGAACAAAACACTGCTGGATCCTTTGCCGTTCTCCTCATTTTCCTTATGCTTGAGCCCATTAATACTGCCACTGTGTCAATCCATCCTTTTGATGGCCTTCCTCTTTACTGCTGCCCCACTACTATCTCCGGGCACTGGCCTAACATGTCTGATGACATGTCCAAGCACAGGAGATGAAATGTGACCATCCTTGCCTCTAAGCACATTTTGGCTGTACTTTTCCCAAAACAGATCCATTTATTCTGCTGGCAGTCCATGGTACTTTCAATATTTTTTGCTAGCACCATCATTCAAATGCATTGATTCTTCTTCAACCTTCATTGTTCATTGTCCAAAGTTCACGTGCATAGGAGGTGTTTGAAAGTACCATGGCTTGGGTCAGAAGCAACTGAGTCCTCCAAGTACCTCCTTTCCTTTTCAACACCTTAAAGAAGTTTCAACAACATATATTTAGTTACATAAGCAAGAAGCAGAAGGAAAATACTGCATGGTCCCCTTTATATGAAGCATCTAGGCTAGGCTAGTGTTTATTTGTAACCAAAGGTTTATAGTGGTTACCAAGGGATGGTGAGTATTAGACTGACTAGATGAGTTGAAGCATGAAATAAGAGATATTTATCTGGCAATATCTCCTTCCATATGCCTTGTTCTCTTTTATTACTATTTGAAATAGCCCTGTATACGCTTCTCTCTGGCACCTCAAGCACTCACACTTACTCACACATGCCCATGCCTCAAATAAATCCTTAACCTTCTGTTCATCCCTCCCAATGGCTTCCATATGTCTGGATGGAAATGCCCTTAATAAGTACATCACTGCCAAAGCTGACAGCATCCAGGATTTTGCTCATCCCAGGAGCACAACTGCTCAACAGTCATCAACAAAGGATCACCTCTACCTCAAAAGACAAACAAGAAAGCCTTTGGAAACACCAAAAAAATGATCCTGCAGTGTGAAGTTTTAGGCATTTTTATAGGTGAACATGGCAGGACATTTTAGGAAAGCACTACGCCTTAGATACTGTTACCTCATAGAAACTCTGTAGGCCCAGTGCTCCAAGAGCCGCTGAGGGACAAGCTGGTCAGGTCACCCCAGTCTTTCTCCCTCTGGGTTCTGTAGAATAAGAATCACTGAACACTTGAATTTCCTGGATGAGCGAGATAGAGTCACCTGAGAGGTATTATCCTGGAGTTTCTAACTCAAGCACAAAGGAGGACAAAAATTCCTTTCTTTCCTCCCTAAATTCCCTTCCTGTTCAGGAATATTCTCAGAAGTCCTCAACATTAACACTCAGAGATGACTGCCTTTTCTTTGGTGTTTTTATCCTCAATATCATGTCCTCAATAAAAACTCGATAAGTCAATGACTTTTGTACAATGACTCTTGCACAGAAAGTTTCTCCTGAGTTCATAAAGCATACAACAGGCATAAAGCATATTTGGAAGTAAAGCTTTAAGAAATCGTAACAAATTAGGATACATGGTACAATGAAGACCCTGCTTTACTGAGTCAATATCTCTTAAGTCATTCACAGAGATAGATGTCAAAATGTGCTTCCAGATTGAAAGATATACTTTTAGGAGATTGAATAGTTCAGGATTTATAGTCTTTAATATTTGATCATGAAGGATTAAGAACTCTTTTGGTAATTTAAAATAAACCACACTCTCAGAACCTAAACTTATACTAGATCAGAGCTGCCCTATAAAATGAAATTATAATATGTTTTGAATTCAGCTCTTTAAACTCACAATAAAACCAAACCCTATCCAATACTTGATCCTTCACTCCATTCTAGATTTCTCTTCTTCCTCTCATGAACTGTCACCCGAGTTAACACTCGACAATAGTTGAGAACATTGCTTTAATCTTCCCTCCCTTGATCTCTTTCCATGATGATTTCCAAGGCATATCCCCTTTGATATGAAACTTTTGATCTTCAGATCCCTTTCTCCCCCTTTATAACTGTGGTCTCATATTATATTTGCCTTTTTGTGATTGGCTAATTTCATTCAGCATAATATTCTCCAGACGCATTCATATTATGAAGTGCTTCATGGTTTCATTTTTATTTACTTTTTTGTTTAAATATTCCAATCATGTTTATTTTATAAATGATTAATCTGTGTATGGTATATATACCTTGAAGTTAAAGACTATTCCTTAATAATTTTATTGTCACTTATGTAGGACACAGTACTTGATACACAGAACATTTTAACTATTTTCACTGAAAACTGATATTTGGAATTATTATGCTTATTAGAGGAGCCCTGGTGGATTCCACATGAGGTTGCTATCTTCAAGTTTCACAGTTCAAAACCACCAGCCGCTCCATGGGAGAAAAACGGGTCTTTCTATGCCTGTCAAGAGTTTCCATTTTCAACAAATGTACGAACGTGCTCGATGAAGTGTATGTATGTATGATAAGAGTTGTGTGAGCCCCCAATAAAATGATTGAAAAAAAGAGTTTCCATTTCCCAAACTGACATGGGCAGTTCCAATAGGGTTCCAGGGAGTCTGTATGGGTTCAATGGCCATGAGGGATCTTTATTAGGCCAATGAATTAACTAAGACACGGACCACCCTGAATACAATTAGATAATGACTCAACAAATACAATAACATTAAAAATAAAACTAAATCAGTTGTTGTCAAATAAGTCCCAATCCATAGAGATCTCATGTGTTAAATGAGAATTAAATAATTAAAATGACATGCTAAAGAGTTTTCAATGTTTGATGATTTGGACATATATTGCCAGACTTTTCTTTCTCAATAATTCTGACAGACTCAAACTGTGTTACAGATACAATTAAGGGTTAGGGTAGGGGTAAGTGCTAACACCTGTGTTAAAGATAAAGCGTTAAAGGTTAGGGTTAGGGATAGGGAGTGGAGTAAGGACAGGGTGGGGTTCAGCTTAGGGTTAAGGTTAGCATTAGGGGTTCAGTGGTAACATCTGTGTTAAGGATTAAAAGTTAAGGGTTAGGAGCCGGTATTGGGTTAGGGGTTCAGTGGTAACATCTGTGTTAAGGATTAAAAGTTAAGGGTTAGGAGCCGGTATTGGGTTAGGGGTTCAGTGGTAACATCTGTGTTAAGGATTGACAGTTAAGGGATAACGCCGCATTAAGGATTAAGGGTTAGGGAAAATAGGTAAGTAAATACATAAGTGTACGCACTATACATAGTCAGATATTTTCAATGGCCACAAGGAGTTTTAAGATTTTAACAGTCTCCTCAATAATAGTTCTGTTTTTCATTGTGTAGATTGATAAAAGTGTCAATTTTAAGTCACAATTAACAGCCTTTTAATTAATTTTCAAAATCCTCAATAGGAAGTCCTCAAAGAAGTACAAGGACCAGCTATTCTTTATTTGAAGGAATTCTTTTCATTTGAATTTGTCAGAAATATATGCTGCCGTGAATTTTAACAATTGTGAATTAAAGAGTATTGAAAGATGAAAATATTATTGGAGCGAAAAGGATTGTATTAGCTCTGTAATTGGAATTATCTTGACTAACCTTGTTGACTTTATGGACCACTCACCCAATGAAAACGAGATCTTTTCAGATGAGATACTCTGCACTTCATTCCCGGGAACTGGAAACAGAGCCACACACCAGATGGTCAGATTGTTTGCTTGCGTTGATTCATTAATGTGTACGTTTCTTAAAACCGACTTCAGTTCTGAACATCCACCTCTGCCTTTTCTCTCTTCATTAGCAATGCATATTTCTAGAAGACAAAGAAGGACATCAACCTTTTCTGTGTAAAGCAGAATCATGCAATGATGCCAAATCATGGCTGGAAACATTCTAAGTTATGGTTATGTGGAGTCTAACACGTTCGAATTGCAGTCAGGGTTAATTCCACCAATCCAGCATTACTGTGAGCTGTTTTGTTTAAGGTCCTAGATAGTACAGATGCCTTGTCAATGTCTGAAACAGTGGACAGTGTACTTTGTGACCATGGGTCCAAAGGGTTGGGGCAGACTGCCCCAGCTTGATAGCACTGTTTGGTGGGTACCATGGACTGATTTGCACCTGGTCTCCGGGAGGGCTGCTATCAAACCTGGTTATGTAGCAGAAATAAACCTATATGACCACTAAGAAGCAAGAACAACGTCAGCTGGGACCTGCTTTCGACTTGCTAGTTCTGAGATATTCCCCTCCCATGGAGGTTCGTGATCTTAGAGGAAGTGCTTCTGGCTCAGCCCTGACAAAAGAGGTCACTGTAAGTGTTGCTGTAAGTGTTATACATGTGTCATGGGGTACTGTATCACTTTTCCCTAAAATAAATTGTACACTGATCTATAGGAAACATCATTTTGGGTTCCTTGGCAACAGAGCCCTTTTTAACTGCTATTGTTAATTCAGCTTCTGAGTGGCATATAGGGTAGCAAGAAGTTAAGGTAAAATGATCACTGTAGCTCAGCTCACAGATTCATTATATGCCCACAAGAAGTAAGCAAATGCAGGAACACACTGGTGGAATTTAGAGCACATAATCTGCTTCAGGACTGGGAATGAATAGGGTATCTCAAATTTGGGAGTATTATGGGGTAACAAATTTTCTGGCTTTGCCTTAGGACTGGGAAGAAAGTGTGGTATATTATTATAATTATATCAAGGCTTATCCCAAAGGAGAACATATTTTTAATCCTGAGGGAGCTTCAAAATGTGCACCCTTGTTAAAATAAATCTAAACAGCTTCTGTGAACCTTTTGAAGCCCCTGGTACCTTTACCAAGCCCTCTTGGCCTCAGTACTGTGGAGTGCTTCTGGGGAGAATGATGAAGTCCTCTGCTCCCAGGAAGACTGACCATCTCAGGTGCTCTCCCGACAGGACCACTACAAGTCCGAATCGCCTCGAAGGGCAGTGGGTGGTTTCTGTTTTGTTTTGGGACCCTGACCAGATATGTTCAACACCCAATCCTGTCAAACCACTGAAGCCATTGATGTGAATGCACTGTTCCTTCAAGTAAACACATGCACCCAGCTGTAGTCTCACAAAGTAAGTGACGCGTGCACTAACTCATCCATGTGAACTCTTACTTCTACTGATGAAAACAAGGGTGCAACAAGAGTAGCAAGAACCATTCGAGGGCAATGATACGGGAGCAAAGGGAAGGCCTATGACTGACTTGGGGTTAGGAAGGTCTAGAGGAAGGTGAGAGAAATGAACAGGAAGAGTCTGTCAGAGGTTGCCACAGTCATCTCCCATGGAAGACGTGGCTTTGTGTATTATCACCTGAGCCTGTCTCAGAGTTCCTTCTTGCTCCAGGAACTTTTAATCCTCCTGGTGAACTTGTTCCTTGGCGTGGGGCCAAGTCCTTTACATATAATTCTGGTTTCTTGTTTGCTTTTTGGTCTCCCACTGAAAGGCTCATAAGGAAAGGTGGAAATGTTTAATGCCCTGACGTAAGGCAGGGGTATTAATAAACTAAATGCAATGATTAATAAATGTGTGTTGAATTAAACTGTTTGCCTTCTTATGCGATCTACTTTTGCTAAGTTAAGACATCAGTGTTTGCATGTGGCTTGACAAAGTCAACTGGTTTTTTTTCATTCTTGGAAATGGTATATCCGGCCCCCTTGGAGGAGCCAGATGTGGTATCAGAAAATGGCATTTGATGGATAATACAATGTTTTTCTTGGAATGAGATGTCTTCTTTCATGCCAAGATCAGCTTGGGCCATGATGACATCTATTCTGCTTTTTTAGTTTTTGTGTTCTTTCTTTGTCAGACCCACTCCCTTGGATAAACATCCTTACCTTCTTTTTCACCTTGAAGAAATCCTCCAAGTAGAAACCATGTGAGATTTGCTGTGGGAAATACATTCCTTAGAGAACAGGTAAATGTGCTCTGGGCAAAGAGAACACAAAGAGGTTTGTATGCAAATTAAGAAGACCCTTGGTCTTTACATCATGGTTCTATTTACATATCTATGTGAAGTAAATATTTAGCAGCAAGTGATTTTAAAAAATTTTTTTAGCTGGAGATACAAAGGTAAGTAAAAACTATTGCTACAAGTGACGAAAACTTCTTAAAAGTAACCAAACCCTCTGAGGAATGGAGCTGATGGACTTGGTGGCTCAGGAAAGTAGACTGGGAGGGCTGCACCAAAGTCAATTGACATCTCACAGTTCACAAAGACAGTGCTTTACACCCTACTTTGGGGTGTAGTGACTGGGTCTTAAAAGCTCCCAAGCAGCCATGTGAGACGCAGTCATTGTTATCTCCCCATCCAGAGGAAAGAAGAGTGATCACATTGAAGATATTAGTCCAGTCCAGTAATGGACCATGCAAACTTCAGGCTTCACAACCTTGAGACAAGGAGAATCAGATTACCATGACCAAATGCTCTGAGAGTATTGCATTAGAAATTTTGAGATAGAATGGAAAAAACTGTGGCATAGAACTTAAAATCAATACAGGGACTCCAGGAGAGATGAACCCCTCAGAACCAGTAGTGAGAGTGGAGATACTGCAAAGGTGGAAGGAAGGTGGGGTAGAAAGGGGGAGCCTATTACAAGGATCTACATATAACCTCCTATCTGGAGGATGGACAGTGGAGGAGTAGGAAAAGGGAGACGCTGGGCAGTGTAAGATATGACAAAATAATAAATTATCAAGGGTTCATGAGGGAGGGGGAGAGAGGAGGGAGGGGAAAGGATGAGCTGATATCAAGGACTCAAGTAGAAAGCACCTGTTTGGAGAATGATGACGGCAGCAGATGAGTGAAGGTGCTGGTCACAATGTATGGATGGATGGATTGTGATAAGTGTTGTACGAGCCCCCAGTAAAATGAAGAAAGGAAAAAGAACTCAAAATCATAAAAGGGAGCAGGCTTATTAGTCAGATAGAGACTTGTGGAATCCCTAAGACTATGGCCTTTGGTCACCCTTCAATTCTGAAACTAAGTTCAACCCTATTTTAGAATAATGAACCACTGAGTTCAAAAGGGGGGACTGAGGATTAGGAAAGAAGGAGGAAGGGACACAGAATAGTGGAAGGAAGTGGAATATGCAATGGCACATTGGAGGGGCACAGATGATGAGTTGAAGCAAAGCATATAAGTGGTTGGATGAAAAATTTGTAATCTGCTCTGTAAGCCTTCACTTAAATCATACACATGCACACTTATAAAATTTTTTTATTAAACCAAAACATTAAAATGTGAAGCTATTGTTTCTCAAAATATCCATGATTTGGATCTATACATTTTTGCAGGTGGATGCTTCCATTTTTCTAATCCTTATCTGGAGCATTTTTTGCTCCTCGGTTTATACCATCAAAACGACAGTTTTGGCATCCTCAAAACAAAACAAAACAAGCACAAAAAACAAAACTCACTTCCACCTAGTCAATGACAACTTACGGCACAGGATAGAACTAACTGCCCTGTGAGTTTCTGTGACTAAATTTTTATTGGAGCAGAAAGTTCTGTCTATCTTCCAAGGAGCTGCTGGTGCTTTCCCATTGCTGACAGTCCAGTTGGAAACCATACACTGTGCCACCAGGGTTCATCATACCCCATGCCACCAGGTTTCTTCCATAGTGAATGACAACCTAATGGCACAGTTAATGACACAAGTGAAAACGATGCTCACTTCCTCCATTTCACTATATTTCCTGCTAAAGTACTTTATATTGAACAAAGAAAGAAGTAGAGTGACAGGTGATTACCAAAAGTAAAAGCTTGGATTTAGGTCTGGTTCCATTTTATTTCTAACATTAAAAAGATTTTGTTCATTAATAAATAGTAAGATTTAACAATCTGGTAAAAATAGCCTAGAGGATTATTTTATTAAAATAATTATTAAAATTATTAAAATCCCCTGATTTTACCCCATCTCCTGAAAAATTAGTGTGATTTATAGTTTCTTACTTATTTTTTCATCGAGAGTATAGTTTACATATGACCAGCTCAAGTTCTTTGATCATATATATTCTCTACAATTGATGAGTGTGTTCGTTAACCAGTAAATGTATTCATTAACCTGTACAGAAACTGGCTGTGTCCGCCTATTCCTTGATGAATATTTTAGTTAACCAGTTTGTGAAACTGGGTGTGCCAATACCCCAAATTCTAATTACTCCTGGTGCCTAGACTTACATATCTGAGCAAACAGACTCAAGGACATTAAGGAATACTTTTCTGGTAAAATCATATTATACTGAGGACTAGCTGAACATTCCTCAGGATATATAACTCCAAGACATCCAAAGGAAAAAACAGATTTTCAGAAGGCACTGAAAAGGGATTGCCTTCTCTCAGTATTTCCACACTTACTTTTTCAGGTATGTGTATATGGTGTGGATAAAGATCCATGAAACTATATCTCTCTGTTGTAGAAAAAGATAAACACCAACCCCCAGAAGACACACTCTTATGAAAGAAAGAAGTCAGTTCATTTAATCCAACAAAATGTCCAAGAGATCTAGGTGATCTCTGAAGTGAGATAAAAGATAAAAGAATAAATGCTGGTGTGTGTTTTCTTTTTTAAGTTGTAAAGGCTTGTCCTGAATCAGTGCTTTTAACCATTTATATTTAGATGATCTACCCAATTGATGATGATCTGGTAATAATCAGGAACATGTGGAGTTACACTACTTTATGTAACTTTTGTCAGGTCAACTGCTAAAACGTTGAAAAGTCATTTCTGAAAACGAGTTGCTACATTCAGATATTCTGAAATGATATTTAAAACATCCCATGCTATGTACAGAATCTGTGCTTGAAGATTTGGCTTAGGAATATGGTCTTAGTCCTATACTCCTCCCAGTCTCTCTACAATTGAAAAGCTACAGACCAAACTTAATTAACTCAGGATCAAAGGTTTTATGAGACATCAAGCGTAAGTGGCTTTCCTGAGCAAACAGAGTTGTGATTACATTTGGGAACTGCATTCCACTTGGCCCAAGTGAGTGAAAAAGAACACACGCTAACAGTCACAAGAGCATATGTCCACATCCATGAGGTTGGCTGCTGTGAAGGCAGTCACTTACTAACTCCTTGTACAGCCGTTGTCTCTGAGAGACTGATCAAGTCAGTGGTTTCTCTAATGTGATTCTAAATAAATATGAAATATGTGATAAATTGTTCAAAGACATGCAGGAATTTCCAAAAACAAACGAACAAACAAACCAACAAACAAAAAACATTTGGAGGCTTCTGTAGGGATATAGAGAAGGAAGAAAACCAGGAAAAATTTAGAACGCAAAGTCAAGTTTGGAAGACAGGAAAGAGGGGAAGACTGGATTCTATAGGTAGCCTATTTGGGGAATTCATGAATTTAGCTAACAGGGCCTATCACAGAGGACCTAGAAGCCTGTCAGGTGGATCTGCTGCCCTGGAAGAAGGAGGAAGTCAGTGCAACCTCATAAGATGATGACCTTGATGAGCCTAGAAAAAAATTAATTTCTACCAACAGAATTTTTCAAATGATATAGGTTAATTTGCAGGTTAGCTTATATGTAGCTTGCTGATCAGGCAGTAATTTTTTTAATAAGTCACTTTATTGGGGACTTATACAAGTCCTATCATGATCAATACATACATCAATTGTATACAGACCACATTTGCACATTTGTTGTCATCCTTATTCTCAAAACATCCTCCTTCTACCTAGCTCCCTGATACCAGCTCCCCATATTTCCCCTCTCTTCCCATTTCCCCTTCCCCATGAACCCTTAATAATTTACAAGTTGTCATTTATTTTGTCATTGTACACTGTCTGATGTGTCCCTTCACCCACTTCCCTGTTGTTCATACCCCAGAGAGGAGATCATATGTACATCCGTGCAATTGGTTCCCTCTTTCTACTCCACCTTCCATCTACCCTCCTGGTATCACCACTCTCACCCCTGGTCTTGAAGGGGCTCATCTGTCCTGAATTACCCCTGGTACCAGCTCCAGGGTCCATCCCCTGATCTAGTTGGATTTGTAAGGTAGAATTGGGATCATGATAGTGGATGGGAGGAAAAATTTAAGAGCTAGAGGAGAGTTGCATATTTCATTGCTGCTTCACTGTACCTTGACTGGCTCATTCCCTCCCTAAAACCCCTCTGTAAGGGACTGTTGCTTTACCTATTGATGGACTTTGGGTCCCCAATCTATACTCTCCCTCATTTAATAATATAATTTTTAGTTCTTTGATGCCTGATATCTGATCCCTTTGACAACTCATCGCCACACAGGTTGGTGTGCTTCTTCCATGTGGGCTTTGTTGCTTCTGAACTAGATGGTCGCTTGTTTATGTTCAAGCCTTTACGTCCCCAGACACTGTATCTTTAGATATATAGTATAATCAGACAGTAATTTTATCAAAGGGGTTTCCACTGAATAATTCTGAGCACAGATTTTTTTTTTTTTGGGCATCACTGCTCTCTGGTGGTGGGAGTAGGACGTCCAGCCCCACTGCTGGAATCGAACCTCCGTCCCAGTGGCCCGCAGTCCCGCGCACAACCAATACGCCACCGGGCTCAGCCCTGAGCACAGATTTTTAGTCTAGGAAAAAAGAAACAAAACTTTTCATTTTTTATGCGTACCTCTTTGTTTGCAAACACTTGGTCAGTAATTGGATTCTTTCCTTCTTCATCTTTATATATAACATAGATATAAATATAAAAATTCTTTTCCGTTTGAAATGCAGCCTCTCAGTTTTTACACACTCCTGCTCTACTATTTCTCTCTTATAAAAATCAAAGTTGTTTCACAGATACTTTCTTTAAAATGTCTGTCTCCGGCATCAAAGACTCAGAGCAAAAAATCATAATGTGAATGAAGTGGGGGGAAGGGGAGGAGGGAGAGAGAGTTTGGTGTGGAGGCACAAAGTCATTCTGTAAGCAACTGGACATCCCCTTTCAGAAGGGTGATGGGGAGAAGATGGGCCAGTCAGGTTGCAGTGTAGACCTGATGAAACCTCTAGAGCATTCCTCTGGTTGTTTAATACTTCCTCCCCCCCTCCCCTCCCCCACTATCATGACCCTAATCTTACCTTACAAATCTGGCTAGACCAGAGCATGTACATGGGTACAGATAAGAGCTGTACAGGACAATCTCGGGACCAATATTGAGAGTAGCCATACCAGGAGGGGAAGGGGAAGGTGGGAGGAGAAAGGGGGGATGTCTTCCTATAACCTCCTCCCAAAGGATGGACAACAGACAAAGGGGTAAAGGGAAACACTGGAAAGTGCAAGACATGAAAAAAATTAATAAATTATCAAGGGTTTATGAGGGAGAGAGGGGAAGGGAGGAGAAGAAAATGAGGAGGTGATACCAAGGACTCAAGTACAAAGAAAATGTTTTGAAAACAATGCTGGCAATATATCTACAAATACGCTTGACATAACGGATGCATGCATGGATTACACTAAGAGTTGTACAAGCCCCCAACAAAATGATTTTTTTAAAAGTCTGTCTCTTTGTGGGTGTTGTTCTTCCTGAACTTATATTATTCTGTTTATGTGGGTGAGTGTGCGAGTGCAGTTATTTATTTATTTTTGGTTTACATGAGAAGGCCCTCTTTATTTCACAGCAGTGAAAAGTAAAAGCCGGCAGCGTTCTAGCATTTTCTACTCTAGTATTATAAAATAATAGAAAATAATAATATTATAAAATAGTAGAAATAATAATATAGAATAATGTAAAGTAATAAAAGACCCAAATCTGTTTCTCAAAGAGTTCTCTGAGCCTTTTTTGTTCGGAACAGCATTTAACTCTCCTGTGATTCAGGTGCCTCGTATCCATGGAGTGCGGGACTGAGTTCTTTGGAATCTGGACCTTGAGAAAACTAGTCTCTATAAGTCATCTCTGAGTCAAACAATGGCCTCTTAAGGAGGGAGTGGAGACTGCTTTGCCTTTGGCTTTCGAATCATATGAAGAATGATTGATGTACAGTCAGTTAGTTTTCCCAAACAGAAACTCCCAAGGTCAGTCTGGAAACTGTGTTTTTGGGTAAACTGTGATTGTATAAACCCAGCTCTGGCTTCATTTCCATGGCTATGTCTATTAAATGAGGGTATAAGAATTAAACTTAAATCTTTGGAAGAAGTTTTAAAATGTCTTTGTCAAAATGTTACTCAAATTTGAAAATCATTCGTTAAATACATTTCCATGGGCTTTATTTGATTTTCGCTTTCACGGGACATTTTATTCTCTTATTGTCCTCTTTTGTTTCAGTTTCAGTGACCTTTCTACTGACTCTCTTCAGAGGTTTGCACACCCCACACAAAGATTCGTGGTCTGATCATGGGACAAAATATTTGAAACCACAGGTGTCCTGGAGACTTGAGGTTTCTGTGTCCACGCTTCACCTACCCCCTTAAATGTCTTTCTGCGCTTCAGCGACCAGGTGATCTAGCCATAGGGAAACAGAACAGAGACGTGTAGGTGCTTGCCAAGAACGTCTCTCTCTCTCTTTTTTCCAGTGGGGGATGGGATGGGTGGAGAAAGGGCATGCATGGGGCTGAGTGCTACAGAGAACCTGACAGGCAGGGGCACACCCACTTGGAAACTCAGCTCTGGCAGACGTGAGAGAAAATAGGGACTGGGGAAGCCCTCCCCCTGGGTCGGAGTCAGCCAGGATCTGGAGAACGAGGACACACTCACTCCCCGCCGAGAGAGGACACACTCACCCCACAACCTGGCTTTCCCGTGTAAGTACCCACTTGGAGGCAGGAGGGAATCTCCTGTTTGGGTTGCGCAAGTGTGATGAATGCATCTTTCATTGACTAACACAATGACCCTCTGCTGGGGAGGAGGGCGGGGTGGGGAAGGATTGAGAAGTCAGGTGCTCTCAGCTGGTTTTTAAAATGTAATAGAACTTTACTTGTTGCTTATCGAGCCCTAAAACAGAGTAAAGAATGCCGAGCATTGGGATTAAGTAAACGAACGTATCAGGAAGGTCTTACTGGCTGTTGGCTTTGCAGGAAAGGTGCAGGACTGTGAGCTACACACCCAGGTCACTGGGCAACAAGGTCATCGTGGGCCCCATCTCTCTCCTTTGTGCACACCAGGTCCTCCTGCCGAAGACAGCTAAGTGTGCTGTTTCAACTTCTCAGTCTTCTGACCTTTCAGGAACCTGGGGACAGACTGGCCTCACTGAAAACTTCATCACCCAGACCTGGGCAGGCTCCAGAGCCTTTGAACTGCTTGCTGAAGGTGTGAGGAGGTGAGGGTCTCTCCTCCATCCTCATCTGCCCCTGCTTGCTTTGATCTACTCTCACAAGACCCAGTGTGGACCAGTCCCGAGGCCTTGCAAAATCGCACTGTTCAGGCATATCACAGAGAGAATCTTCAACCCGCCCTCGCTGCTCACTGAGGTGGAAAGCAGTGAGTTAACGCCAGAGCCTCACACTTGTCGGGCAGGGCAGATCTTTGCCACGGGAACTCATTTGTTATGTGCCTTGGGCCTGGCCCAGGAGGAATCGGTAAGTATCTGAGGGCACGGAGGGAAGGGACAGAGGAGCCTCAATGGGCATTTTTCTTGGCTCTGGGGCTTGACTCTACAGGGAAGCAGACCGGAAGAAACACCACCCAACCGCAGCCAGATTTTGACCATCATTTAAATCCATAGTCCCTTCCCCAAGACACATTTGTCTTGTGGTTCAACTAAGACCTCTGGTTCCAGTCTAGGTGCCATCCCAAGCAAAGCTGCGGAAGAGGAGACCAAATGAGGCGGGAAGAGGATGAGGATGAAGGAAGGAGAGCCCAAGCCAAAGGGGATTTGGAGATGAAGGAGGAGGAGATCAGCGAGACTGGAGAACTGGTTGGCCCCCTGGCAAGTGCTCTGCCTACCCCCGTACCCCATAATCGGGGAGCCCGCTTTTCGGAGGCATGGGAATATTTCCACTTGGCTCCAGCCCGGGCTGGGCACCACCCCAACCAATATGCCACCTGTCGCCTGTGTGGCAGGCAGGTCAGTCGGGGTCCTGGAGTTAACGTGGGCACCACAGCCCTGTGGAAACACCTGAAAAGCATGCACAAGGAGGAGCTGGAGAAGAGCGGCCATGGCCAGGCAGCGCAGCGCCAGGACCCGAGATCTCACGGGCCCCTGCTCCCTCTGGGCATAGAGGGTGACTGGGCCAGGCTCCTGGAGCAGGTGGGGACTCTGACTTTGTGGGCCAGCCAAAGAGGTGCTCAGGAGGGAGAAAGCGGTGGCCTGGCGGGAGAGGGCTGTGGAGAGGAGGGAGCGCGCGGTGGAGGAAGTGGAAAGGGCCATCCTGGAGATGAAGTGGAAGGTGAGGGCGGAGGAGGAGGCCTACCAGCGGGAGCAAGACCCGCCTGCCCCCGGGCATCCTTTCCATTTCGTTTAAGCTGGCCTGGGGGGCATGTGCTCGGGGAAAGCTCGCCCTCACTCAGTCCAGGGCCCCTTTCGTTCCAGCTCACCTACAAAGGCATTTAATAAGAGTTTGTTTCTGAGAGAGAGCAGGAAAAGCATGGGGAAGCTCGGTGGGTCCGAAAGGCCCACAGTCTTCTCTTCGGGGTTCCTGGACCTCTATTAACCCTTGATGAAAGCCTCAAGATGGACTCTCCATATGTGCTCTCAAAATCATAGCAGCCCCATAGGCTAGGGGAAGACTGCTAGGGGTGGGTTTCCCAGACTGTAACTCTTTACAGGATTTGAAAACCTCATTTTTCCTCCCATGTATTCATTCTCCAAAGACAAATACTGTTTTATCATCATGCCTGTGTTGCGTTTTGTTGTTTTCTGGGAAGAATTTACTAGACAGTTGGCAATGGCTAACAACCAGAATTGGATTTATGCTTTGCATTGGTTTTGGTGGCATTAAAGGTTTCAGTGCTTGCAACTTGCAGCTGGAAGGTGCCTGGGTGATCAGCTCACTCTGAAGGAACTGATGGCGCTCAGAGCTTCTGCTTCCCGGGATAAGACTATTGACCTGCTTCTTTGTGGAAGGCTGTGCCTGGTTGCCGAGAGGAGCCTGGGAGCCCTCTCCTGTTCACCTTCCTCCTGTTGCTTCAGGTTGCGCCCCCCCCCCCTGCTTTTATTAAAACAGTGTCATCCATATAAGCTGTCTGTGTTGCATGCGCTTTGTCCACAATCTGATGCTTATCATGCATATGGAATTGGTCCAGATGGAATGAATGCCTTTCCAACTCATGTGATGTTCAGAAATGAAAAATATAGAATAAAGTCCATTCACAAACATCTAACTTATAACGGAATGCCATAGTGGTCATGCTGTCCATCCCAATGGATGGCAACCCCAATCACATGCTTGTCAGTGGGACTGTGCTAGGCAGGTTTCCCACAGCCCTGACCTTCCCAAAACAGAGCAGCTGACCGAGACTTCGTAGGCACCTCTTGGTGGGTTCGAACCGACAACCTTTCAGTTGCTAACCAAGTGTGGAAGTGCTTTTGTCACCCAGGGACCCATTAAAGGAGAGAAAAAAAGTAAAAGGAGTGAGGAGAAAGAAACTTGGAAGGAAGAGAAGTTGAAGGGATGAGGGCGAATAAAGTGAAATGAAGAACAGAGGCAGGAAAGTAAAAGAAAGGAGAAATGTGGAGGAGAAGAGAGACAGTGCCTGAGGAAAAGCTTAACCACGGGAAACAGAAAAACAAGACCAGAAAGGTTCTAATGAAGGGTAGATTCTTTTCTTAGATTGTGAAGTGTTTTTTTTTGGGGGGGGGCATCACTGCCCTCTGGTGGGAGTAGGAGGTCTAGCTTTGCTTCTGGAGAGCTGCTGCTGGATTTGAACCGCCAGCCCAGTGGGCCGCAGCCCTGCACACAACACTGTGAGGCGTTTTAGTGAGGAAATTGCTCCTTTTGTGCTGGCAGAGCAGTCATTCACCTGTGCGGTAGGCTGCAGGACACACGACTGTTCTCCGCTGTCTTTTTGCAAGCTGCTCATCTTTCAACATCCAGCAAGGCTTTGGAAAAAAGGGAGTCAACTGGTCCAGAGGGAGAGAAACAACTTCCTGAGCTGCTAAAGTTAGACTTAAAATATGAACTCCGAGAAACAATAAAATCAAACTGGAAACTGCTCTGGCCTCTGGGCTGGATCTGACTCTTGCTTTGTGGGACGCCTTCAAAAGCAATCATTTTGGGGGGTTTGCAGTGAAGGTGGGCATGGGGAGTAGCAGGGACAGAGAAGGCAAGAGGAGATTATCTCACTGCCTCAGAACCTTTAATGTGTAAGTATGTCATTATGTGTGTGTGTGTGTGTGTGTGTGTGTGTGTGTGTGTGTGTGAATCTCCCCAGGGTTGTACTGTGGTTCAGTGGCAGAAGGCCCATCTCCCGCGGGGGGTGGGGTGGGGGGTGGAGTCTGGGCCTATATTCCCAGTCATCACAAATGGCCATCGCCTATCTGCTGTGGGAGCCTTTGGTGTGGCGATGATGCCAAACACTTTCAGAGAAGCCTCTCCACGGAGTAAGGCATGGAAGAGAAGCCTGGCACATTTCCTGAAGCCAGTCAATTAGATCCCTCTGGGTGACCCTGTGGTCTGTGCCGTTGCTAGGAGCCAGAGATGATGGGATGGCAGTAAATAACAACCTTCCCCCACGAGAACAAGATTCGGGTGCGTTAGCACTGTACACCTCACTCGGTCCTGAGTTTGTCGTCCTTTCTTAACCGCTGCTCCAAGTCACCTGACAGGTCTAACCTCATTTCTGTTTGTAGAACACACAGTCGTGCAAAACCTGGACTTGTGGAAAACTCAGGCTAACCTGTAGTCCCCTCGTCTTTTTAAAAAATAGAGATTTCCCTGATCTTAAAGGTTTTGCTTCCACTGGGCTCTCCTTCTTAGAGTTTCTCCATCTTCAGAGGAAGCACCTGTCTCCATCAATGTGGACTCTGAGGCTGGGGGACTCATGGGACAGGCCGTCTGGACTCAGACATCATCATGTTGTTCCATGAGAGTTGGTAGGTGAACAAACAAACAAACTTGCAACAAAGAATACAATAAAACAAAAACCAGTACATTTGGAATGGATACCAAAGAAGGTCAGGGATTTCACAAGGGTTTTAGACGTTGCCAAGCCCAAGGCAAGTGGACCCCCCAATTCAAATTCTGCAAAATCAGCTACCGAAACGGTCCTGCTGTCCTGATTGAAGTGCAGCACTTCAGGTGGAACGTTTCTGTGATCTACAGGGTCCTCATAATGGGAAGGCTCTTTCTCATTTTAGAAATTTTAATGCCACTGCTATTGTTTGCTTTTAGTGTTCTCTAGATTTCTTCTGTTCCCCTAAATTTAATCAAAGGTAAAAAAAATGCAGAGTGTGACAAGAACAGGACCCATGGAGACAGTGTGGTCAAAGAACAAAGCATAGACATAGAAAGAAGCAAGGGGCTTGTGGCAGGCCTGAACTGCCGAAGGAACTGGATTTCTCGTGCTCTTTGTCTCCTTTCTTTTGCTGAATCATCAGAGTGGACCGAGAGACCCTGCATGTTTTGCTCAGATACAAACATCTGCTACATAGAGGATCCCTGAGGTTTAGGCTAAAGATTTGTCCTCTACCAAGTGCTGGGAGCAAAGCTTCCAGCGACAAGGAAGCCGAGGGATGTCCCTCTCACATGACATCCCCACGTATGGGACTTTCCTGGATGCCTCTGGCATGTCTAAGCACAAGAAACATCATTGTTAGACTAATTTGCTATTTTTTCTATTTTGTAGGAGAAAACAACAACAACAACTAAGCTAGATATAAACTGTTATTTCAACAGTAATTGAAGACACACTGCCACTCATCAACCTTCTAATAGGTTCTGACACTGAGGGCTACCGGTGTAGGGAATGTGTAGTATGGAATAAACATGGAAAGTAGGCATATTGAGTGAATTTCTTACCCAAGATGAAGAAAGGTAGGAAAGAATCCTTTCCAGAGCAATGAGAAATGTGCCAGATAGTAGGCACTTGATACAAACTCTCAATTGATTTTATTATCGTCTCTGCAAAGTCAGAATCACTCTCCCCCTTTTGCTGAGGAGGAAGTGGGTCATTGAGGTCCCAAAGGCCAGGGCTAAGAAGTGACAGAGAAGAATTCAGAACGAGCACTGTCAGATTTGACCACCCGTAAGTCGTCCTTTCGTTATCCCTCACCGTCTCGGTGAGTTCTCGAGTGCACGTGCAGAGATGAGAATGCCAATAAGGGACCGTGGATGAGTGGTAACGGAGTGGGTGGGAAGAAATATAATGCACTCCATACCCCATCACTACACCTACATGTAAGGCTCTTAGTAGCTCCATGAAGTATTTATCATTATCTCGGGTTTAAAATGAGCGCGCTGAAGCTTGTGGTGGTTGCCTACATCAAAAGCATGTGTAGCTACTATATCCTGAAATTAGAACTTGTTGCCATGGCTTCCTAACCCTGAAACACAGTTTTCTTTTATTATGCCACCTGCCTCGATACAGGCATCTTAAATTTTTGTGTCAGCTCATTCTTTTATTGATAAGACTCAATCAGTTTAGCCTCTGTAGGACCCAATAAAAAAATCCACACAAGACACACAGAGCACCTGTGTCTCTAGCTCATTGAGCGCATCACCTGATGAAAGCATGTAACGGGCTCTGAAGAGTTCATTAGCTGCGACCTGAAGATCAGAAAAATTAGACGGTACCCAGCCATCACTACTGACCACTCTGATCAAGATCACAATATAAGATTCTGGAGAGCCGGCGAGAAAGATACATAATAACATTTTAGAACACCCCATTTTCTGGTTTAATAGGGCCTAGTGGAACCCTGAAAGGAGCCCTGGTGGCATAGTGGTTATGCACTGGGTTGCTAACCACCAGGTCAGCAGTTTGAAATCACCATCTGCTCCTAGGGAGAGAGAGGAGGCTTTGTATTCTGGTAAACAGTCACGGTTTCAGAAACCCACAGGGGCAGTTCCACCTTGTCCTGTGGGGCACTACAAGTCAGAATTGACTCACAGCAGTGAGTGAATACAATCCCCTGGACAAGGGCCCTTAGACACCCTCCAAACCTGGAACTGGACCCACACCTGGAGATCACTTTTCAGCCACCTAACAGGCCTTCCAAGTGAACAATGCCCCTCAGAAAAATGAGCCCCACAAGACCAAAAGGGAAGTGTTTGCCTCCAAACAAGTTCAGAAGAGAGGAAGAAGGAGGAAAGATGGGCAGCGGAAATGCAGGACCCAGGAAAGAAGTGAGAAGAGGGTTGCTATATTGAGGGGGAAATAAAATATGTAAAAATGGCTCACTGGAAACAAATTTTCCTTGTATATTTTCATGCTTTTTAAAGAGGGTTAATAAGTCATTTAAAAGTACAGCAGGAATTCTAATATTAAAATAATGAACCATGAATGTTTGACACATTCATAAAAGACCTATGGATAAGTTGTGTCCTGGAGTTGATTACGTGGGGTTGAGGTAAAATTATTCATGCATAATAATAATGCATAGGGAGAGTTTCTGATTTTCTAGTCAGCACCTGATTTTCTAGTCAGCACCAGGTGAGCATTGGTACAGAAGATTAAAATTGGATGCCACATAAAGTAATGGTCTTTTAAAATTTTTATTTTCATACTGGTATCCCTAAATTCAATATCAAAATTCTGTATATCTTGACTATGTCCATATTACGTATAAACCTTGGTATCACGATCCCAAGGACAATCTTTTAAGAAACAAAAATATCAAAGTCAGTTCTGACATATAGCAATTCTACAGGATGGGGAAGAACTGGCCTTGTGGGTTTCCGAGACTCTAAATCTGTACTGGAGTAAAGTCTTTCTCTTGAGAAGCCACTGATGATTTCAACCTGCTCAACTCCTTTTTAGCACTTCAATGCATAATCCACTATACCATCAGGGCTAACTATCATTAAATTATTTTTAAATACAGGTCAGGAATGCACTTGAAAATGAACTGTGGCAGAATAGATGTATTTTTATTTTTTATTTAATATCCATATTGAAATGTTTTTCATGTCTCAACTGCAGTGGCAATTATTATATTATTATACACATTAACAAAAGATACAAGTACTTATGTGCATATACATTTATCCATAGTCAGCCCACAGAATCTGAGGGATGACAGGTGACAAGTTAAATGACCAGTGGTCATCATTTATCACGTTCTTATGGATAAGAATGTCAGATATTTATTGAATGTGAGTTGAATGTGGAGATATTTATTTTTCATTCCATCTCACAGAAATTTTTAGAAAATGCTAAGTGTATTTATTTTACATAAGATTTTGAAAAGTTAGGGTGAAATCATAAGGCTGGTCAAAAACATGCTAGTAGTAACAATATGAAAACAATGAATATTTTTGAGTAATGAATATATGCCATAAACAAGAGTAAAAGATTATACCCTTTTCCATTGGATTCTAACAAAAAATAATGCACAAACACTATTACTATATTGTTTAAAATGGGGAGCAACTAGGCGAAGGTACACTGCTTAGGCAGTGTCCTATGTCTAGGGGTCCTTATGTCTAGGATTAAAATTCCCCCAAATCAGGGGATTTTATGTTATTTTCTTTTCCCTATCCTTACTCTTATCTGCTAAATAAGGAGCCAGGGTTCTGAAAGCAGGCAGGAAGGGACATTTCCTCTTGTCACTGCAAAATGAAAACAAGGGGAAGGCTGATACAGGGAATGGATTAGAATACATTAAAAGTTGCTGAGTAATAAAAACCCTAAAAATGTATTCTGATGTTAGGATTCACACTGCTTTCTGCCCTACTTTTCCAACCTCGATTTTTCTTAAGGAGAAATTTAAACAATAGAGACAATAATTTTCTAGGCAACGTATGGACGAAAGATCATGCAGTTCAATTAATGTATTGAAGCGTCCCTCCTCCTAAAATGAAGATTTCCAGTTGTTTTCCCAGAATCAGTAGCACTCACTGGCAAAGGAACAGAGAGTAAGGTCCTTTGAGAAAACATTTCTGGCAACTAGGCAACCCAGAACACCTTGGCACATGATGCTATGGATTGACAAAGGTTTTCGTATGACTCACCTCTCCCAAGCCATCCATGGAGTAATTTCCCACCACCGTCGGGATTTCTGGCTTAGCTTAAAGGCAAATAAAACACCATTAGTGGCATTGAACATCATCCAACCTGAACACGAGTTTGGTCTATGAGACATTTATCACTCATCAAACATGAATGAAACATTCACAAGGAACCCTGGCGGTGTCGGAGTCATACATTGGGCTGCTAACTGTAAAGACAGCAATTTGGAATTCCCAGACACTCCATGGAAGAAAGACAAGGCTTTCTCCTTAAGCCTGGGATGTCACTATCTTGGAAACCCCCAGGGGCAGCTCTAACCTGTCTTCTAGGGTGGCTCTGAGGCAGAATCCACTTGATGGAAATGGGTCCGGATAAACGTATCCCCAAAGGGGAAAGTTTTAGATGAGATGGATTGGCACCGTGGCTGCAGTGGGACTCAGCCCTGGTGAGGATGGCTCAGAACTGAGCGGTGTTTGGTTCTGCGGTGCACGGCGTGGCTATGAGTGAGAACCTCCTGTTGGCAGCTAATGACAACATGTGCTGGACACCTCGATGCAAAGATTCCCAGAACACAGTCACTGTTCTCAAGAGAGTTACATTTGCATGGAGAATACGTGTACTCAAATGATAAAAAACCACGGTAGAGAGGTTACGATTGGAGGGATGTAATATTTATGGAAATCTTGCAAGAGAATCTCCAAGCCCAGCCTTTGGGGATAAGAAGGGAATGCCAGGGCTGAGCCCGGTGGCGTAGTGGTTGTGCGCGGGACTGCGGCCCACGGGGACGGAGGTTCAATTCCAGCAGAGGGGCTGGGCCTCCTACTCCCACCACGGGAGAGCAGTGATGCCCCCCCCCCCAAAAAAAAAAAAGAAGAAGAGAATACCAGGGGGTACAACATCCACCAGAGACTCAAATGATGATTAATGCTGAGTCCTCAAAAAACAAAAAACAAAACAAAACAAAAACAACCCAATTCGACCAGTAAAAAATGGGCAAAGGGGAGGAGACAAGGGGAAATTGGTAAGGTTTGGAAGAAAGAAGTGTTTTATACACCCAGAGGCCTGGAAATAAAATATAATTTTTAGGCATTTGGGGAAATAAAGAATCTTAGGATAAAGAAGAAAACCAGGATAAACTTCTGGTACCTGTTTGATTACTTGCTCCTAGAAAATACCAGGGGATAATTCTATGCTTTTGCTTTCTTTTTGTCAGATTGTCAGTGCCAGACTATTTTATTTATTTCTATCTCCAGTATCTAACAGTGCCCAGCATACGGGACACATTCAGTAAGCCATGATAAATGAAAGTGATGTTCAGTAAATGCTTGAGTACAGAGGACAAGATCTACATTGAAAATAAAATTAAGGCCTCCTTTCCCTTCTGATACATTTCGGGCTAGATCTGGCTTTCAATTTTGTCTGTGTTTTTCTTCATATTGGGGCGTGTGTATGGTGTATTTTGGTATTGTGGGTAGCCTTCCTGAAATCTTTGTTATGTCTTTTTCTGGTTTTTGAGATATGAATCCCAAGATTGATGAATCTGTAGAAACAATTAGACTAGGGGCTTCTAGAGGGTACAGTGGGTAAAGGGGAAAGAAAGGGGAACTGATAACAAGGAGTTCAAGAAGGAAGAAAATGGGTTTTAAAACTTGATTTTGGTAGCAATTGTACCATAGTGCCTAATGTGATTGAACTATGGAAAGGTTTGCTATCTGAATGAAGCCCTAGTAAAGTTGTTTGGTTAAAAAACAACAATGCGGTTAGTGGTGCCTATTGCTTCTCTACATTTGCCTCTAGCTACCAAAGACTTCTTTCTCTTCCTGCCTATGATTCTCTGTCCAAAGATTTTCAGCAGAGAACAGGTCACAGAAGCACATTAAACACTCAAATAGTGCAACCAGGAAGCCCCAGAAAACTAATGGCAATATCAAATGGGTAGCTGTTGGATGAACACTCCAATTCCCTTACCTTTTAATTTGGAGAGCTCTGGTATGTACTCTATCCTGTCTCTCAGAATCCCCTAGTGGGATGGGTACATAAACTGAGTAATATTAAGTATAAGTTTATATTGAGTATAATAAGTGTATGTGAAGAGTATAAAGCAAGAAGTATGCACTAAGAGTAACTATCTTGATAAGGTACATTTTAAAATCTTCCTTCTCTTTCCTGTTTTTCTCTCCTCCCTCTTCTGATATTCCCCAGGATAACTCTCAAATATATTATTTGAACTCAAATCTTTGTCTTGATGCTTTCTTTCAGAGGAAATCAAGCCAAGACAACCATAAAGCACTATGGGGATTAAGGGTTCTTTTGTCCTCTTATTAACAGGCAAAACATTGAGAATACGAGGGATCCAAAAGAAAGGACAATTATTTAAAAGTTTCAGGGGTAATAGTTTCTCTGAGAGAAATAGATAACAGGTTTAGAGTTCAGGTGTGAGAGGGAGCATTCTGTAAAGGGCAGTTGACACTGTCCATGAAGTCAAAGAGATCCAGCATTGAAGATGCCAAGGATACAAAGAAGTGACTTCCTGGAGGTCCCAAGGGAGTGCCAAGCATAGACTTAGGGGCACCCCATTGGATTCATCTGGAGGACACTCCTAGAGGTCCAAACAAACAGACCTTGAACTATTTACAGGTTTTTTCTTCTTTCTTCTTATTTTCATATTTTTTCTGGACATTGTTTTTATTGTTGTCATTGTTTTGATTTCTTTTGTCACTTTGCCCTTTTTTTGGTGTGTATTATTGCCTCAACAGGTCTATCTAGATAAGATAGGCTGGATGAACAATCTGGAGAAGCCAATGTTTCTGGGGGGACATGAGACGGCGGGGAGGTGGGGGAAAGGAAGTGGTGTTGACCAACCCAGGGACAAGGGAACAACATCCAATATCAGTGTCAAAGCTGGTGTTAGAGGTCTGGTAGGGATTGAAACCAAAATGAAGGCTGAGCATGATAGTGGGACAAGAGGAAAGTAAAAAGAATAAGGGAAAGGAATAGGAAGCAAAGGGTATTTATAAAGGTCTAAATACAGGTATGTACATAGGTAAATATATTTATATATGATGATGGGGAAATGTATCTACTTGCATATATTCATAGGGTTAGAATTAAGGCAGCAGATGGACATTGGGTCTCTACTCAAGTACTTCCTCAATGCAAGAACACTTTGTTCTATTAAATTGGCATTCCATGATGCTTACCTTCCCAACACAACCACCGAAGACAAATGTGTGAATAAGCAAAAGTGGTGAAGAAAGCTGATGGTGTCTGGCTATAGAGAGATATAGCATCTGGGGTCTTAAAGGCTTGAAAGTAAACAAGCAGCCATCTGGCTCAGAAGCAACAAAGCCCACAAGGAGGAAGCACAACAGCCTGTCTGACCATTAGGGGTCAAAGGGATCAGGCATCAAAGAACAAACAATCCTATCTTGTGTGCCCACTTTCCTGATATGATCACTGAAAACAAATGTGTGCATAAGAAAATGTGGTGAAGAAAGCTGATGGTGCCCAGCTATAAAAAGATATAGCACCTGGGTTCTTAACAGCTTGAAGGTAAACACGCGGCCATCTAGCCCAGAAGCAACAAGACCCACATGGAAGAAGCACACCAGACTGTGTGACCATGAGATGTTGACGGGATCAGGTACCAGGCATCAAAGAACTAAAAAACATTTAATTATAAATGAGGGGTAGTACAGATTGGGGACCCAAAGCCCGTCTGTAGGGTGAAGCAACATCCCCTAACAGAAGGGCCGTGGGGAGGAGACAAGCCAGTCAGGGTGCAGTGTAGCAATGATGAAACATACAACTTTGCTTTAGTTCTTCAATACTTTCTCCCCCACTCCACCCCCACTATCAAGATCCCAATTCTACCTTACAAATCCAGTTAGACCAGAGGATGTACACTGGTATATCTGGAACTGGACACATAGGGAATCCAGAACAGATGATCGCTTCAGGACCAGTGGTGAGAATAGTGAAATCAGGAGGGTAGAAGAAAGGTAGGGTAGAAAGGGAGAACCAATTATAAGGTTCTACATATAACCTCTTCCCTGGGGTATGGACAACAGAGAAGTGGGTGAAGGGAGACATTGGACAGTGTAAGGCATGACAAAATAATAGTACTTTATAAATAATCAAGGGTTCATGATGGATGGGGGAGTAGGAAGGGAGTGGAAAATGAGGACCTGATATCAAGGGCTTAAGAAGAAAGCAAATATTTTGAGAATGATGAGGGCAACCAAAGTACAAATGTGCCTGCCGTACAATGGGTGGATGTGTGGACTGTGATAAGAGCAGTATGAGCCCCCAATAAAATGATTTTTTAAAAAAGAAAGAAAGAGAAAGAAGCTGACTCCCTGCTCTATAGAAGAATGAGAAGGTGGGCAGTGAAGCATTGTTGGGGAAGAAGAAATATGTAGGGTTTCGGGTGTGTGGAATGGGGACAATCACGGTTCAGTGACATAATTCTTGTTTTACATGCAGGAGAGCTGTGTTTGGTTTCCAGCGAATGAACCTCAAACAGAGCCACCACCCATCTGTTCGAGACACTTGCCTGGCTCTGTGATGCTGGACAGGTTTCAGCAGAGCTCCCAGACTAAAGCAGGTTAGAAAGAAGACTGACCATCTACTCCTGAAAATCAACTGATGGAGACCCTCTCGAGCACGGTGCATGGAGTCACCAACTCAATTTGGGGGCCAACTCAGGAGCACCTAAAAAAATGTAGGCATTCAGCACATGTATTGGTAAACCTTTATTCTGTCAATTCCATTGCATAGTGATCCCATGTGTTTCAGATGATAGCTTCACTCCACAGAGATCATAAGGGCTGTCATATTTTTTCAATGGGGATTGCTCACCTAGATGGACCCCAAACAATAAGTTTGCTATTAATAAGCAAGATTTCAAGTAAGGCCACGTCTGCTGAATCCCATTTTGACAGACAATGGGATTCCTATTTCCTCCAGCAATCTGACGTTGTGTGACTTCTAAGAAAAAGGAAATATGATTCTAAGTAAAAACAAGGCAGTTTCTGTTTCTATCACTCAGAAGCTGTTGCTTCACCTACAGAAAGACATCTAGCCCTCATGCCCTTAGGTTTTGTGAAGCTATTCTCTTTGCTGATGTCTTTTTGAATACAATTAAGCGCTTATCTGTATTGCTGCTCTTCTCTTTGTCTCCCTTTAAACTTATATATACATATTAATTTTTAATTTTAAATCATTTTAATGGGTGCTCTTACAGCTCTTATCACAATCCATCCATCCATTGTGTCAAGCACATTTGTACATATGTGGCCATTATCATTTTCAAAGCATTTTCTTTCTAGTTGAGCCCTTGGTCTATATTATTTACATATGTGTGTGTATGTGTGTATAAATCACACCATACTAAACCATAAAGATGTGAAGCAATCCAAAGCCAGGGGCTTCAGTTCATCACCGTTTTCTTCTTGCACTACCAAGCAAAATAGAGTTTACATTTCCTTCCTTACATTTGCATCCTGCAGATTCTCTGTGTTTTGACTCAAACCACAGCAGCTGCTAAAGGTCAGCCTCACACTTCTGAGAGAGCCAGGCAAGAGCAGGGCTGGATGTACCTATCCCATAGACAAAGGGACTGGACCATTTCTCACCTCAGCTGGCCCCAAGTGGTGGCATGCGTGCGAGGAGGGTGTGCATGAGGGATCGGGGGTGGGTAGGAGGTTGAAAATGTGTGAGAAGGCGGGGGTGGAGGAAATGAGTAGTAGACTTCAGCAGAGGGATTTCCATGCCCTCTCACGCCGTCCCTATTCTATGTTGCTTTGACCAAACAGAAGTCATCCCCTGACCCATGATGACCAAGGCTACTCCACTAAACTTTGGTCACTACAGTGCAGCAGAGTTCCAGTCCTCTTTATGAACACTTAGAGTCTAAATAAGGGAACTGTCACCAGGCAATTACCCAGATGATGGTTTTATCTGAATCCTTCAGCGCTGACTAAAGGTTGGTGGATTGAACCCACCCAGCCTGGACATGCTTCTCTAAAGACTGCGGGCAAACAAAGAAAAAGGGAAACGAGAAACGAAACCACAACCACCTGACAGCACAGTGCTACTCTGCGACATAGGGAGGGAGTCACCACTTGAGTCAACTCACAACAGCCGGGCTTTATGGATGACTTTATTCTCTTGACCGGGGCCTAAGAGTGGACATGGTACCATCCTCTTTCCCTGCGTCTAGCACAGCCCCTTGCTGCCCACCCCTCCTTTATACATCAGAACACCTCCTTTCCAGGGGAAAGCAGGAAGAGGGTAGCATCAGGGAGGGTGGAGAATGTAGCGCCTTACCAAATACTTTCACTGTGGTGCTGCTTCTGAGGACCAGGCCAGGTCTGACTAGCGCACGACAAGAGAACCTCCGGTCATCATCGTCAAGCTGGACTGGAGAAAGGAGCAGTTCGTGGTCTGTACCTAGCTGGATCCTGTCTTTAAATAATGTGGAGTTGCTGATGATGTGGTCTTGGTTGATAAGCAGTTCCTGAGTTCCATTTTTCTCCTGGACAGAAAAACATAGTTAGCATTTATTGAGCACGCAACGGTCTGCCAGCTCTGGACTGGTGTGTCATGGCACTGTACAAGAGATGACGAGTGGAGATCCTGAGCCTGGGGCATGGTGGGTTCTGCCTTGGGTTGCTAACCTCCAGGCCGGCAGTTCAAAACTATGTTCTCTGCAGGACAAAGGTGTGGCTTTCAACTCCTGTGAAGAGTGACAGCCTCAAAAACCCACAGGGGCAGTTCTCCCCTACATTGTAGGGTCGCTGTAAGTCTGAATTGACTCGATGCAGTGAATTTGAGTGCAGGTTTGCTGGGGGAAAAAAGAGCAGAACATTTGATTTTCAACTAACGATGTCTGTCATCTCTCCTAACATGAGGAGAAATGGCTTACTCTTCCATTATACTGTCTCCCTTCATGTAGTGGTGACATGCTGGGCTGTGACGTACCTGTTAGCATGGGGAAACCACAGCCCCTCTGCAGGAGAAAGGCGAGGTTTCTACACCCATACAGCCTCAGAGACCCACAGGGGTCCCTGTCAGTCAGCACTGACTCGGTGGCAGTGAGTTTGGCGGCTGGTTTTTCTTAGCCCTCTATAAACTGGGTATCTGAGGTAGGTTCTCAGGGCTTACTGCAGGGCATGTTTTTCATTAGGAAGTTCTGAAAACAAGATGCTAAGATTGACAAGGGAACTCTTAGTTTTTCTTATTCAACCTTCACCTAAATTGGATGAGTAGAGCAATTCTCCTTTTTGAGCGTTCCTTCAGCAATGGTGACCTTTTAGCTCTCAGAGCCAGGACTGGGCTGAGATCAAGAGAAAAGAAAGGCAATGATTTAAGGAGGCAGAAGCTTCTGAGCACCGAGTTGGCATCTGGGAGTGAAAGCCTCCTCCTTAAGTATCACCTCCTCTGGATGGCATGAACTGTTATGCCCTTGACTATGAATGGGGAGCTTCTTGGTTGGAACCTATTCGGCAACTCCTTGGAAGACAGACCTTTTCCTGAAAGGTCACAGTCTTACAAACCCAGGGGAGTGCTCAGTTCTGCTCTGCACATGTGGGATCACAGTGCCTTGGACTCGGTAAGACGCTTGGTTTGGGTTTGGATGGGCCAACGCCCCTCCTGACCAAACCCTGGTCTCCAGCCTGGCCCTTCTGTGGATGTTTGGGCCACCACAGACGACGATGATGCTTTACCAAGAGAAGGCTGTAAGAGTTCAAGTGGTTTGAAAAATCGGAACTTATTAGAAGTGTTTTGCCCCTCTGCTCTGCCTCTGTTCTTGGAACTAGGAAGGAACCCCCAGGGCACACCCACTGCCACCCAGTCAATGTGGCCTCACCGTGACCTGCAAGACACAGCCCCACCATTCCATGGGGCTTCCAAGGCTGTAAATCGTTAGGGAAGCAGGCAACCACATTGTTCTCCCAAGGAGCGGTTGTTGGGTTCGAACCACTGGTCTTTTTGTTAATAGCCAAGTGCTTTCACCACTGCTCCACCAAGTCTGCTATTTGAAGGGATGCCCCAATTAGTTTTGCCTTACTCGAAAGTTCCATGGAAGAGGCCCATGGGGTGTCAGAGTGCTGGCCAATGTCAGTTGCCAGCCCCCCTTACCCTTTACCCTGTGTCCTCCCCCCCCCAAAAAAAACCAAAAACAACCCAACACTGTCATTGAGTTGACACAAGCTCACAGTAGGCCTGGAGGACAGGGTAGAACTGCCTCTGTGAGTTTTCGGGACTGCAACGCTTTATGGGTATAGAAAGCCCCATCTTTCTCCCGTGGTTGCCAACTGCTGACTTCACAGCCCGATATGTAATCACTGTGCTATGAGGACTCCCAGCAAAGGGAGGGGCTGCTGAGGAGGCACAAGGAGGAGAATGTGTCAAATCCTGGAACCTCTTTAGCATAATTCCTCATTCTGAATCTCAGAGGAGTTGAGAGCATGGTGGTACCCAGGTTCTTGAGTCTAATTCAGTTGACTTGGGGTGAGATGTGTTTTAGAGTAGAAAGAGACTCCAAATCTCAATTATCATTTAAGGTGAACACTGGTGAAGTCCTAAGCAGGAAACAACAACAACAACAACAACAGAAAAACAAGACAAAGGTACATCATCCAGATGAGGCAGATTGAGATTTTACACAGAACCAGAGATTTAGCAGGGCACAGGAAGGCAAGGGGAATGGTCTCAAAAGTCTGATTTGTAGCAGATCTACACATCGGTTACAGTGAGGACTAGAGGAGTGGGAACAGGGACCTTGATTGGGATACCTACCTTATGTTGGACAGAAGAGCTTACAAGAATGGCTCAGGTCCCTCTCTCTGATCAAGGCAGTTAGGATGTGATTGGTGACCATGGGGCCTTAGCCCTCTGAATTGTATGAAGGCCACACACAGGCAAGTCCCTAAGGACTAGATGCTTCTTCTCTTTGGCCCGACTGGCAGAGTTACAGTAATTCATGTTCTATTGCACTCTAGCTGAAGGAAAACCTATTTACTCTGCCAGTGAATGATCAGAAGGAATCTCATGGAGGCTGAATTTATGTGGAGACTTATAAATGAATTTAGGGCTTCCACTGTAAACTTTAGCTATTTTTTTCAAACATGGTGCTTAGAAATTTAAGCTCTAGTACAGGTTCAGGCCTAGGCATTTAATGCTAGGAAGTCAGGGCTGAGAATCAGTGGTAAAATTCTTAAAGCAAATGAATTATGGTACACAGAAGTTAAAGGAGGCGAATACAAAAAGAATGAAGAAGAGCAAGTAGGACAGTAAGAAATAAAATAAAATTTAAAAAATCTGTGACTTGGACTCTCCAGTTTAAAATGACCGACACTGGTTCATTTCAACTCACAAATGCCCAGGGAATCCATCTTTACGTGTTTCACTTCATTTTTGATAACTTCTAATTTTCCTACATTCACACTCTGTATGTACATTTTAAGTTCCAATTATTAATGGCAGTTTGTAACTATTTATTTCCACTTGTGTTGCGCCACACCAGCACATAGAGATCTTGAATGTTCTACGCTAGCCAAAGCATCCAGGTCAAATCTATTTTAAGGAGCCAGCTCTTCTCCAGTTGTATTTTATGTCTTCTAACCCAATGGACTCATTTCTGATACTATATCCACAAGTGTTCTACCACTATTTATAAGATTTTCAACTCCTGGCTTCCCCCCAAGAAATAGATTGACAGGTCCTCTTTCCTAGTCTGTCTTAGTTTGGAAGCACCAAGTACCTCTAAAATCCGTCCACTCTGTGACCCTACAGGTCATTGAAATACTAGGGATGATTTCCAGCCTCACAGTAACAGGAAAGCCTCCACAGTACAGCAAACTGACCAACTAGCCCTGGAGTATAAGGACGACCTTCAAAGAATCTAAACTCCAAAACAATCTTACTCCTGAAATAATGTACCTACATGTATAAAAGCATACAGAAGACTTCTATGCTGCCATCTTTTAAGGTAGGAACCATTGTTTTCCCAAAGAAGCCCTCTGGTGGTGATGGCGGAAGGAAGCGATTGGCGTTTCAGTGTTTGGGGAGTTTGGAAGCTAACCATGAAGGGAGCAGGCGCCCCCTGCAGGTCCAGGCTCTTTAGCACAAGAGAGGTTTCTACAGCCTTTGGCTTCTTGGCTAGAGGGTCCATTTGCGATGGTGCTGGAGTTTCAGATGCTTCTGAGTCATTTAGTAGATGACCCACCATTTCCATCAGACACTCAGTGGCAGGGGCAAGGGAATCTTAGGCTGAGCTTGGACATCACTGAGAAAATGGCTTTTTCCTTTGATGGTGTAGCAGGGTGTGACTGGCCAGGGTGGGTCAATGGATGGAAGAAAGACAAGCCAACAAACTCTGACTTATCTAGAGGTGTTGGTTCTAGAAGCTTGACGGAGATGAAGAAAGGATTTGTCCCTTCGGTGGGAAAGATGAGATTTAACTGCAAAGGGTGCCTTGAGATTGATAACAGGAGGAGATCCCGAGAGACTTCAGAGTTTTCATGCATGGAGTGGGCCAATGCTGGGACCTTTTGGTGAATGGCTATCTTTTCAGGGACACCGGGCTGAGAGGTGAGAAAGACGCATGCGGAAAATAGATAATGTCACATTGCTTAGAGTTGGACGGAACAGAAATGATGCTGGATTATAGCAAAACTGCTACTAAAGTACTGTGTTTTTATTACCCATGGCTAAAATTGATTTTAAAGAAGAAGAGATGCACTTGAATTATGGAGCTGGAGAAGAATATTGAAAGTACCCTGGACTGGTAAAAGGACAAACAGATCTATACTGGGAAGAATAAGGCCAGAGTGCTCCTTCGAAGCAAGGCTGACAAGATTTCTCTTACATACTTTGGACGTATAGTGTCAGGGGAGACCAGTCGTGGAAAAGGACATCGTGTTTGGTAAAGTGGGGGCAGTAAAAACGAGGCAGACTTTCAAGGCGGTGTATCAGCACAGTGGCTACCTCGATGGGCCCAGGCTGAGGAACAGTTGTGAGCACAGTGAAGCATCAGGGCCAGGCAATATTTTATTCTGTTGTGCATAGAATCCCTTAGATCAGGGCAGACTCAACGGCACCTAACCACAAGGACAAAATACCTTTAGCATCTGCTATGGTTTAGGCCACGGGAGTCCTGGTACCATGGTGGGCTACTCCTTGAATTCCTATCCCCAAGGCTCATGGTTCAAACCTACCAGCTGCTACTTGAGAAGGATGGGACTGTCTGCTCCCATAGTTCTACTGTGTTAGAGTATTGCTACAAGTCAGAATCAATGCAATGGTGATCCAGGGGGGAAGCAGGGTCGGTCCATTGTTAAGCAGTGATGGAAATGTGTTGTGCTTTAAGGTACGGTCTGCTTAAGACTTGCTTTGCAGAAAATCCCACATGTACTAACCGACGCCAACCCGGCTCCTCTCCTTGCAGTAAAATTCCATTTTCAACTTAAGAATATTCTAATTCATCAAGTTCGGATACACAAAACCACCAAGGCAGGCAAGGCCTTTTACATAAGGACTGGGGCCTGAGACCTTGCGGGAGTGACAGGATGCCTCCTGTTTCTGTGAACCATCGTTGCCTTTATTCCATTGCTCCAACCCTCTGTGCATTGTAACGCACTTGTTCGACATTTCCTCAACTTGCCACATAGTCGAGGGTCTATAACTTGCTTGCCTTTTATTGAATCTGTGAAGCACTTTTTTTTTTGGGGGGGAGAGGGGGGCTTAATCTCTCTACTTCCTTCTGTCAAGTGCATGCAGAAATAAACTTAGTCTCAGTTGCAGAATCAACCTGGTCTCTGTACTTGTCTAAATCAGAGACAGGCATTCCGCACCTTCTATCGGCAGCATCAGCGTCAGCGGGTTTAGGTTCTGGGTTAGGCTTTGGATTGTTAACTGCCAGGTCAGTGGAAGACAGATGAAGCTGTCTGCACTTGCGGACAACAACTTAGAGTCTCAGCAATCCTACAAAGAGCGTGTCAGAATGAAACTCAATGGGAGTAGGTTTGGGTATGTTCTAGGCAAAAGGTTCCTGTGAGCGCTGGACAAGTCACCTCAAGATTGGGGACTCCCACAGCACTGGGAAGTAGGGCCAGCAATCTTCCTCCTCAGGATGACAGCCAAGAACACTAAGATGGAGCGCATTGACTGACTCACTCCGGGGGTGGCCATGAGTCAGAACGGGGCTCAGTTTTCTCACCACTTTTTCTTGCTTGCTTGCTTGTTTGGTGGTGGTGGTGCTGCTGGGCTATGCTCTAAGCCAGCGCCCACATGATGCATGACTACGTGGTTGACTGCTGATGGAAAGGTCAGTGGTTTGAAGGGACCAGCCACTGCACGGGAGAAATAGCTTGAGGATCGGCTCCTGCAACAGCCCCAGCTAGTGCAGCTCTTCGACGTGGTTTTAGGGCGGAACGGCTTGATGGCCCACAACAATAACAATAGCGTCCTCAGCTCTAGGTATTTATTTCACGTTTATCTTTCACTTACTCCTTAGGACAACCCAAAGGAACCAGAATAATTGCTTCCCCAGTTTTCATGATGAGCTAACTTGGGCTTAGGATCTTGCTAACTGGTCCCACAAGAAAGGAACTCTTTCAGCTACAGCATCATCACAAGAGTCCTGATGGCAACATGGATGAACAAAAAGCCAACCAAATGACAAGAACTTTTTTTCTGGAGTCTCTGGAATGAAAAGGAATTTCTAGGAGCAGGAAGCTTTTCTAGACGCTGTTGAGCAGAGAGGTGTGGGGTACGGTGCTGGATCAGTGAAGGGAACTCTTCATGATAAACTGACTCACTTTTAGTGATAGAGTCATAGATTATATCTCAACTCCTTAAAAAATTTAACTCAAGGATCATTTTATCGGGGATTCTTACATAATCCATACATCAATTACATCAAGCATATTTATACAAATGTCTCCATCCTTTTCTAGATATTTACTTTCTATTGAGCCCTTGGAAGCAGCTCCTCTTACCAACCTCATGACCCCATGATAAATGATGAATTTTTTTTTCCCTATCTTATACTGACCACGGTCTCCCTTTCCCTGCGGCTTCTGCTGTTGGTTCCCATGGAGTGATGTGTGTGTGGTTATGCGTTAATCATTGTGATTGGGTCCCACTTCCTCCCCTCCTCTCTCCACCTTCCCCCTACCCTTCTGGAATCCTACTTCCTTTCCTATTCCTGGATTCCATGCATTGTGGACGTTTCTCTCTTAGTTGTACCTATGCATGTTCTTCCGTCTAGCCCACAGGGAAAGGAAGTACTGGGGTCATGATAGCGGTGGTGGTGGAAGGGGGGTGAGGAAGCCTCAAGGAACCAGAGAAGTTGTGATGGGTAGGTTTGTTATGCCAACAAGGCCACAGAAGATTGGTAGGTCTATTGTAACAGCACAGTCAATGAACACACAGGATGAATGAAGGGCAGGGATAGGAAGGACTCAGAGAGTCCCACCCTCTCTCTTGCTTTTGGATCTTCGGACCACCTAGCTGCTTTGTTCATCCTGTGCCGTGACCTCCAAGCAACACTACCCGTGGGACACCTAAGCATGGACTGTGTTGCTGTGAGTTGAGGATCCTTCAAGCCCTACTTTGCCACGCTCCTGGGATAGACATCTCTTGAGCTGGGGACTGTTGGACTCTGTCATCTGGCTGACTGTTGGTAACCTGCTTTGCTGTTTGCTGCCTGTGACCAGATAGCCTGAATTGCTCTACAGAGACTACTCGGCGGCCCTCGAGACTTGAAGGACTGCCAGTCTTCCAGCTGTCTCATGCAAGTGAGTTGCACCAAGCAATTTGTATTGTTTTATAGATAGTTAACTGTTTCTTTCTTATCTTATATACCTTTCTCTCTCTATAAATATATAAAGAGAATTATTAGTGTCCTGGTTTTATTTCTCTAGAGAACCCTCTCTGACAGAGAAATATTGTTTCTTTCATCAATGCTTTCCTCCTGACTGATGCAATTCTTCTGAGGTCAGTAACCCAGCTTGCACAGCAGGAAACAGACTTATGGAACTCTTGTGTGGACCACTATTTAGGTTGGGAGGATCAGGACTCTGGAGGGATTTTTTTTTCTTTTCTAAAGGAACATACTGTATATATTTACATAGCCTGTCTCAAGAAATGAAAATAACAACCATTTCCTTTTAAGCCCTCCATATATGAAGTTCTTTTCCCCAACCACTCCCCATCTGCCCTCCCCCCCACCCCCAACGCCTTGTCCCTGTGGAGATGTTAGGTCTTCCTACTTTTTTTCCTCCTTTCTATTCTTCAGTCAAAGAAAGAAACTTAGCATCTTAGAATAGATTGATTAATGTCTGTAAATTTTTCTAAAGGGACACAAGTAGTCGCGAACTGATGATATTTTTGATGTGTGACAAGCTGCATGTAAGAATACCTAAATCTTTGAAAACATGGCAGCTTCAACTTCTTTTGGGGAAAATCCCATTATCTTTTAATTCCATCTCTTCGTGAACTTAAAAAAATTTCTTTGTATGGATTACATACAGTGTTGCAACCTGCAGTTTGCGGGTGTTATCATCCTCAGATGTTCATTCACATATGTTGCCAACCCTAAAGACAAATATAACTCAGAGTTATAAAGACACGGATAATAAAAAGCAACAACTAAGGAAAAAATGGGCTATGCGTACTCTTCATTTCTCAACTTTGCCCAATGCAGGAAGTATAGAGAATCATGAGATGAACTCTTCAAAGACTAGTTTTCATCTGTACCGAATATATACAGCTACTACGCTAAGTAATTGTCACATTACCTGATCAACACCCACAATAATGCTATAAAGTCAGTGCTATTATTACCTCTTTACAAATAAAGAAACTTTAACTTAGACCTTACACAAATATCCTCGATCATCAGAGCTGGGCCTAAGAGACAAAAGGAAAAGAATAGGCGCCCCATATGACCTACCAAAATATCTTGCCACATTTTGAGCAAGAAGGAAGGTTCGGAAAAGCACTACAAAGAAAAAAAGCCACCCTCGAAACTACATAAAACCTTGTGTTGCCAAAGACAAAGCAGCACGAAGCCATGTGCTGCCCAATCTGTCTCCATCCTATTTTAAGTGTTATAAGTCTACCCACGGGAAAACGGCCACAAAAGCCCAGGGACCACAGACTGGCTGGAACATACCGTTTCCCTTGACCAATGTGTCAGGATCTTAAATCAAACACAAGACAAAAAAAGCCTGTTTTAAATTTTGAAGTTTTAGTTTTAAATTTTGAAGTTTTATTTGATTTATTTTTTTTGTCTAGACCTTTTTCATAAAATTATATTTCATTAAAATTGTTTATTTTCATGACTGATGGTTTTGGTGGATTTTTTATGTGTGTTTTTTATTTTTTGTGGTCCCTTATATTTTGCACCAAGGTGAGAGCCTGAATCATTTCATGTTAATCCTTCTCATTAGCTTACATTGCTAGTAATGACAGGATTGGTTCTTAAAAAAGTTCAGAATGCATGCGCTAGACAACATTTTTTTTTTAAAGACGACTATTTCACTTCAAAATGTTTGTTCTTAATGACTTGGCTATGTCTGCCGCACAAACATAGTAGCTGGAACAGTCCTTACTTTTTCTGCTACAGTCTATTCGAAGAGAAGAACAACTGCACACAAAAATAAAGTTCAGGACTCACAGGGGAGAAATAAAAGCATAACTGATTTGTAGACAGTCGTTTGATCAAATAATGCACATATTGAGGACTGGGTGGGGACATCATGAATTATAGAAAGCTGCTCCTTTTTGTTCCTTAAAGACTGGACACATCTTCAGCACGTCACTGAGGCTGTCTTCTCCAGAATTGCAGTCCAGAAAAGGGGCTGGGGCACAAGTGGACTCAGTGCTATATGTGATCTCCTGGCTGGCAGGAGCTTCTATGAGGCACATTACGCCAGAACCTGCTTTGTTAACCACAGCAGCACATGACCGAGCGTGCAGAGTTTATTCAATAAATGCTGTGCACTGGATTGATTGTTGCTTTCTTATCACCCCACTGCTTCCTATCTTCACATTTCCTCCCTTTATTCACTTTCCCGTCAGTGCTGTCAAAGCAAGCTGCTTGCCAAGCGCCTCGTGTCTATTTAAATTTTTTCCTCATGATTCTTGCATTCCATTATCGGTATCTTTGCTCTTTCCTTTCAGTTTTTAAAATGTTTTCATTGTGAGTTAAGTGAAACTTGATAGAGCAGATCACAGTCGGAGAGTCAACAATTGTGACTCATTTTGTTTTCCACTCCAGATGCCATCACCTAAGCTTGGGTTTCCATCCCTCCTTCGTGTCCTAAGCCCCGGGCTTGTCTTTTGGTAGATGCTGTTCTTTTCATCTCAACTCAATGATTATTCTACCTCAAAGGTGAGTTCTGTTTCAGGCTGAAGGCTATGGGCCTCAGTAAACATGATCTCTTAGGGTTCTAAGATCTGGTGGGTTCTAGGGGGTCTAATTTATTTTTCTTTTCTTTCTTTTTTTTTTAATAAATCATTTTATTGGGGACTCTTATAAAAATCCATACATCCATTGTATCAAGCACATTTGTACATGTTGCCATTATCATCATCATCATCATCATCATCATCATCATCATCATCATTTTCAAAACATTTTCTTTCTACTTTAACCCTTGTAACAGCTCCTCTTTTGTTCCTAATTCCTCCAACTACTCTCCTGAACCTTTGATAATTTATTATTGTTTTCATATCTTACATCATCCACTGTCATTTAAAAATAGACATGAGGTGCTCCCCCCATGTTTCCCCTACCCTCATGGTATTGCTACTCTCATTACTATTCCTGGGTGGTGGTGGTGGTGGTGGTGGTGGTGGTGGTGGTATCTGTCCTGGGTCCCATGTACGGAGAGCTCTTATCTGTACTAGTGTACATGTTCTGATCTAGTCGGGTTTATAAGGTAGAACTGGGGTCATGATAGTGGGGGACAGGGAGCAGGGGGCGGGAGGGGGCAAGAAGCATTAAAGAACTAGAGGAATGTTGTGTGTTTCATCAGTCCTTTCTGTATCTTGGCTGAGTCGCCCTTTCTTGTGACCCTTCTGTGAGGGGATGTCCAATTATCTATAGATGGGTCTCCACTCAAACTCCACTTGTTTGCATCAGTGTAATTGTTTGGGGTCTTCTGATGACTGATTACTTTGTTTCTGGTTAGGGTGAATGCTGTTAGGATCAGGTGAATGTTGCCAGCTGCTATCTGAAAGGTGAGAACTTTGAATCCATCCAGAGTCAAGGCCTGGAAGAAGAGC
>PVJH01021561.1:0-38320 GCA_004026705.1 Nesogale talazaci | reverse complement strand
TTATTTATTTATTTATTACCTCAGAAATTTTTGTTTTCTTGTTTGTTTTGGGGGCATCACTGCCCTCTGGTGGTGGGAGTAGGAGGCCCAGCCTTTGCTCCTGTGGAGCCACTGCTGGAATTGAACCTCCATCCCAGTGGGCCGCAGTTCCGCGCACACGCACTAAGCCACTAGGGCTCAGCTTTTCTTTTTTGTTGCTGTTGTTTTTTGGGAAACCTCAAATTTATAGTGTTTTGAGGGCTCATAGTGATCCTGTAAAACACTAGAGGGTAGAACTTCCCCTTTATATTTCCAAGACTAAATCTCCACTGGCGTGAAAAGCGTTACTTTCCTCCCATAGAGCGGCGAGTGCTTTTAAACCCAAAGACCACCAGGGTGTGTCTTCAACTTGATGGCAGTCTATTTGGTTGTTTGGTTGGGTTCTCTGAGACTTCAAACAGGGTAATCTTAATCGATTTTCTCAAAGGATACAGGATGATCAATGGATCTTATTAGGAAGAATTTGAAAAAAAAAAAATGAAAACCGCATCAGTAGGAAAAAGTCCAAGAAAATGACTCCTAAGGAATTTTGTTGAAGGTAGCAAGAGCTACAAGAATTTCCTTAGACAATTGTATCCCACTCACCTTTTTGAAAACCATTCTTACTTCTTCAGACTTTTTGTTGCTGGTTTCAGACTGTCTCAAAGGAACTGGATTTGAGGGCCTCACAGAGAACAAAGCTGCCCTTTCGATGAGTAATAAACTGAAGAGCACAGAATTCTTCAGGGACTGGTTAAACGAAAACACCGCTTTCAAAAATGTAGACCTCAATAAAGGGCACCTCTAGAAAGAGCAGCCTCACGTGGACTTGTTTTAATAAAGGTTTCTATGACTCTGGCAATTTACTTTTTACTTATTTTCATACAGCCCGACTAAGTTCGCCTTCTGCAAAGCAATATTCTTACGTCAGATGGTGAATTCCAGTTTCTCGACCTGGACCAACTGACAGGAACCCATCTCCTTTAATCGTGGCGCTCCACATCTAGCGCTGGACAGGACAGTATAGGCACTGCCTTCCAGAAGCTGCAGGAAACTGGACAAAGCAAAAGGAAAGGAGGCTTCCTTGGGAAAAACGGAAAGTCCCGATGCTTTGTTTTGTTGTTGTTGTTTTTTGCCATTTCTAACAACCAAATAAAGTTCTAGAAAGAAAAAGGATAAGATGAGCAAGAGCTATTTTAGTCTTTGTTTACTGACATAACAGTAGGTTGACCTCTATAATAATACTTATTAGAAATGGTCATAATAATAATCATATATGTAATAACTGTTTGCTATGATAATTATAGGTCGGGCCAGTGCATCATTCAAGCAAACAAAGATGTTGGACCTGCAAGATCTTCCCCACTAGCTGATACCCCATGCATATTTGTACACGACCAATTAGTTAAAGGGTCGGGAAACTGAATTTTCAAATGGCAATTTCAGGACCCAAAGTTGTTTCACTTCATTAAAAAAAAAAAGTGCTCGAGAGAACCCAGTCCGGAGGTCTCCACCAGGTGATGGAACAGCTCTTTCTTTGACATAATTTTGTGTGGTCTGGTGCAAGGTCACAGACACAGAGTGAGGAAGACAGGGTTAGGGTGGCTTTACTTCTTACTACCAGCTCACACGCCAAACAAATCTGTTAAAACGACACATCATCTTTCAGGGGAAACATCATCACACTTTTAAAAGTTATTTGCCCTAGCAAAAGGTACAGTTGTGGCACACAGAGAAAGTCACAATTTCTTCCATATGAGTGTTTAAAAGGATGTACATCTTTTGAAATTTAAAAGTTTTGCTATAGTTTCAGTGATGATAACTACTATTTACTGAAACCCATTACTGGTTCTATGTCTGCTATAAAATGTCATTCTCAAAGCAACATTATAAAGGAGGGATTTGCCCATTTTATAGATGTTTATGTTGAAAAGCTTCCTTAGGACAAGATCTTGTTATTTTTTGGGGGGGAGCATCATTGCTCTCTGGTGGTGGGAGTAGGAGGCCCAGCCCCACTGCTGGAATTAAACCTCCGTCCCAGTGGGCCGCAGTCCCGCACACAACCACTACGCCACTGGGGCTCAGCCCAAGATCTCGTTAGACTGAGCAATTTTCCATTATAAATCCACAGCTATGGACTGAGCCCTGGTGGCATAGTGGTTATGTGTGGGACTGTGGTCCACAGGGTTGGCAGTTCATATCCAGCAGCAGCTCTCCAGGAGCAAGGCTAGACTTCCTATTCCCACCAGGGCAGTGATGCTCCCCTCCCCACCCCAAAAAAGCCACAGATACCCAAAAAAAATTATAGATACAGTCAGGTGGTAGATGTGACCATCCACTGAACATCTACTACAGTCTTTCATTGTTCCAAACCTTCTACATTTATTTCATTTAATCCTCACAAGACTGTGCAGGATGAATGATGATAATAACATTAAAGATGAAGGAACTGAGACTCAGAGAGTCTCAAGAAAATGCCCCAAATCATACAGAAATGTTCACTTAGCAGGGTTACCAACCTGGGTTTCTTGACCCTGAAATGCTCGTTCTTTCCTCTTCCCCAAAATATCTCCTGTGAATGGAAGACTTCAATTGCTCCATGTCTTTGTTCATGCTGGGCCCTCTGTCTATAATGACTACTTTAGTCTAGTTCTGATTCAGTCTTCAAGGCCAAGGTCAGATATTACTGCCCACTCTAGGCAAAATTTTCAACTGAGCACATGCCTTTGTAGCAATCTAATATTTATCTCATAGTATTGTAGTGTTTTGTGTGAATTTCTCACCATGCGCACTCTAGAGACACAGCACTAGGGCGTGGGAGGATAAGAAGACCTTGAATACAAAAAATCATGTTTCTTATGTACACAATACAAAGTTGGCGCTCATCATAATTGGTACATAGTTTGCAGCCCAAATAACTCACACCAGCATATTATCAATTCAGAAGATTCTTAAATAAGTGACAAAACCAATCCTCTAATTCCACTTGGGAACCAATTTTTAAATTTTCTTTCTTATATGTATTATTTTTATTTTTCGGTTTCAAAGACATTCACAAGAGTTAATGCTACAATCTCTCCACTGTTTCTACTTATGATTCTTCTAACAGGCCATTCTTACCTCATCTGTAAATGAAGCCTCTGGCTAAGAAGATTCTGTCTTCTCATATTTCACAAATCCAAAGTTGAATTTTTACAAAATGTGTCTTCATTTTTCCTGCTTCCAAATTTTTGAGCTGCACACTGCACAACCTGGATTCCCACCACCACCATGGGCCTTGTTCTTGCCAGTGAGACCTGTGATGATTTGAAGACATGTGCTGGCCCCTTAAGGAAGGAGCAGAATGAAAGACAGTGTTTGGCTTAACCCTGCAAACAGAATCTTTAAAAATATATTTTTTAAAGCATTCACAGTGGTTTATAATTTCAAATCAATTACCAATGCTTTGTTTTCCTATAAGGATATAGATGAATATTTTGTTTCCCACTTACCCAGTTGGGAAAATTAAGGTTAGAAAGAGTGCACTAATTAGCCCAAGTACTGGAGAAAACATCTATCATGAGTCTAGGATTCAAACCACATGCTTTCCTCTTGCAGTCTGCATTCAAAACCAAGACTAAATTTTCATAAAACAGATGGCAGCTGGGTGATTTTCTTTATGCAGATAATCAGGTTATCTCTTTAAATAACTTCTCTTCTGCTTTAGAAGTGACATTGATCTAGAAATAGTCAAAAAGATTAAATGCAAAATAGGCTAATAAAAAGATCTGTTTTACATTTCTTTTTTTAAGTCCATTCTGAATAAGAATTGTCACAGATCATTGGCAGTGCTGGATGGACAGAGAGTTACAGCTTTCTGGTGTAGTAAAACAGAGTCTGTATGTTCAAATAGCTCAAGAAATTTTCCATTTCTGAGAGGCAGGTTCATTGCCAGATATTTAAGAGATAAAAACACACTCTTAGAACACGAATCATTACATATCACATAAAGCGTGTGCACGTCCACACACACGAATACTTTAAACAGTTGCTCAAGACTTCCGAAAATATCCCTTCAGCACCCAGAAGGTACACACTTTGTCAACCAAGTTCAGGTTGTCCTTTCCTCAACCAGGCTGTCAGAAAGGGTAAGCTATTTACCAGTAACATGGCTACATGAGAAGGCTCAAGATGTACTGTAAACAGGGGTGTCAAACAGAGCTGATGACTCAGAATGGATTTCAGAGTGCTCGCTTGTAAGCTGAACTTAGTGGCCGCAGCTGGTTATTTGTCAACCCTGTTTTAAAAAAGTTTGGTTGACCTGTAGGAATGATAACTAGCTATTTTCTAAATCTCACTCCTTATATCCAGCCTTCTCGAGTAAGAAGACAGAATCATCGCTTTTAGCTAAGGTAAACTAGAATGACCATCGTTTGGAAACAAGGAGTGTGAGGTTGGATAAGGACAGAGGTGAGACTCCCATTCAGAAACAACAAAAGAACAGAGGCAGCTTTGCTGGCCATAACTGCCATCTCCCAGCCGTGTTGTCAATAAGTACAGTGGGTGTTTTTAATTCTTTTTATTGTCAACACTCAACAGTACTGAAACATTTCCATCCGAAGGATAGTGAACAACGTAAATGCGACCAAAACAGTTCCAAAGGTTAAAGACAAAGAAGCCCAGATGGTTCAACATGCTTCCTCAGAGAGAGTTTAAAATACCACATTAAAATATAAGGGGGAAAGCTGCCTTGATGAACCACAGGAATAATTAATGGATTTTTTTCTTAACTGCCATGGGGCAGGAATCTGCTGCCACATTTACCTCTTTCCAGTTCCTAGAAAAGAAAAAGAGACGCTGAATTGGAACAAGAAATTTCCCCTCCCCATTTATAAAAATTTCTTATTTTACCATAAAGGTTTTGAAAACTGTTCTAGGGGACTAAAGAAATCTATAATTTTTAAGCTGATTAAAATGATTTAATCTCAGCTTTAAAGTTACTTTCTTTTGTTAATAGTTAGCAAGCATATCATTATGTAACAGTTGTCTATTTGTTTTGAATAAAGCACATCTGGAAAGAAAATTTGCATAATTTTTTCAGGCTAATCTGCTCTCCAAAAGAGAGGGAAAAAAAAGAAAAGAATAAAAACCAATCTATGAAATAGCAATGCAACTACGAAAAAAGAAAAAGTAATGCAGACAAGAAGTTGACAAAGAGTTACCTTTTTTAATTTAAAACAAGTTTTCTCTTTTGTCATTTAGTGGTGAATTAGACATATATTTTGTTTGGTAATTTACATATCCCATAGGTCCTATGATAAAATAGTGAGAGGGTCTAATATTGATAGTTACACTTCCACATAAATACATTGCAGCACTACTGGAAGGGTGTGTAATGAGAATATTGTTCATTTAGCTTTTTTCCCCCCTTACAAATGTTCATAACACTGACTTTTCATAGTGACACAAAGGTGACTTTTGTTTGTTTGGTTGGCTGGTTTGACTTTTTTGGTGGTGATGATGGCCATGGCTTATGAAATCTGCTGAATGATATATTTATTCATAAAATGCCTTACCAAAATCAGGAGAGGTAAAAGATCAATTTACAACTATAAAAGTAACTCACCCTCCCACTCCCACCAGAGGGCAGTGATGCCAAAAAAAAAAAGTAACTCACTTCTTTTGTTAAATCCCCAATAACTACCAGAAGTTATGTTTTGCAATTAAAACAGAAAAAAAAAGAATCTCCTTCTTAACCTTTTGGAGGCTTTTACAAAGTACATTAAAAACTACCCAAAGAAAAGGGGCCCCTACTCCCACCAGAGGGCAGTGATGCCCTAAAAAAAAAAGCAAAAAAAAAATAAAGAAAAAGGACTCACAGAAAAATTCTTATTGAATAATTAAAATCGTTTCTACAAATCTTTAGAAAAATGAATAACTCATCCAAAAAGTTTGTCCTCAAACTAAGCCAATTCTTCTAATAAATTTACCTACTCATAGATAGGTATTCATATGGATGTGATTTAAAATACAATAAGTATGTATTATGTGATGTCTTTTCTTGATTTCAAGATTGACTATTATACAGTATTTAAAAGGGAAAGGCACAGAAATGATTAGCATTTTTATAGTTTGCTTGTTTGGCTCTTATTTCTAAATATTATGCTTATCAACCTAGAGATTTTTTTGAGATTTTCTTACTAACTTCCTATAACACAGGAGAATTTTTCTAATTGCATAATTACTATGTGTCTCATAAGTTGTGTTAGTCCAAGTATCCAGGTAGATTAGAGAAACAAATTCATAGGCATGCATATGGATATAAGGGTAAGGTTTATATACAAGAGGAATGGAATATTAAGAAAGCATCCCAACACAATTCAGTTCAAAGTCTTAAGTCTGATATTAGCCCATATGCCCCATACCAGTCTGTAAAGTCTCCTTCCGACTCACAAAGTCACAGGCCAGTGGGTGCAGAATCCTGGCGCTGGCAGGGGTCCCTCCATGGCTTCTCACTTCCAGGGCTGAGGGTCCATCAACAGCATCCAGTGGTGGCAGAAGCAACTCAGCACTGGCAGGGGTCTCCACGTGGCCACTCCAGCTTCAGAGGTCTGGTTCCATCAGAGTAAAGCTGTGTGGCTTCTCCTCTGGCTCCTCAGATGCTGCCATCTTGTCTTGTCTGTAGTTCGTCGTCTCGGAGACTGACCCCCAACAACTGGGGAGATGGCCTCTCAACTCCACGAGGGAAATATCACGAGATATCCCAGAAGTTTCAGGAAAAAGCCATGCCCACACAGAGGCCTCACTGGCTACTCAATGGCTATCACCAGATTCACAGGCTAGACTCCACCCCTATATCTCAATCAAGAACTTGACATAGATACATGACCACCACACAAGTTTTACCAGTTATAGCATTATTTTTAGGTTGTTTTCTCCCCCCACATCACTGCCCTGGTGGAGCAGTGGCCAGTCTTGCTCCTGGAGAGCTGCTGCTGGATTTGAACTGTCAACCCTGTGGGCTGCAGTTCTGCACACAACTCTGGGCCACCAGGCCCCAGCTATTTTTGTTTTTTTACTGGAATGTTCATATGATTTAAATAATTTCCTAAAACTATCAGTTCCATTTTAGGTAAAATGTTTTACAAGGTGTGTAAAATATGTTATGCCTCAGAAAAGACATAAAACATAGATGCCTTGGGCTGAGCCCTGGTGGCGTAGTGGTTGTGCATGGGACTGCGGCTCACAGGCATGGAGGTTCGATTCCAGCTCCACGGAGCAAAGGCTGGGCCTCCTATTCCCACCACCTGAGGGCAGTGATGCCCCCCAGCAAAAAAAAAAAAAAACCACATAGATGCCTTTTGAAGCAAGCACTTCTGTAGTCACTACCCAAATGAAGAACTCAGCCACCAGAACCTATTCATGCTCCCGGGTGTGCATGGACCTATGATCTACATTGTAGATCTACAAGGTCAGCAGTTCAAAACCCCCAGCCACTCCTCAGGAGGAAAGATGGGCTTTCTCCTCCCTTAACTTTGGAAACTCACAGGTGTAGTTCCACCCCATAGGGCCACTGAGTCAGCATCAACTTGATGGCAGTGAGTCTGAGTAGGTGGTGTTCTAAGCGAGGAGTCGGAATCAACTTAATGGCAATGAGTTGGTTGGAGCTAGAAGTCCCAACTCACACTCTCTTCTGGTGATGTCTGTGAGAATCATTTCCTTGCTTTTCTTTCCATTTTTCTTATAAAAGAATGGGGGAGGGGGAGGTTGTTTTGCCTGGCTTTCAATTTACGGTAAATTCGCGGTTCTCAGCTTGTGGGTCATGATCCCTTTGGGGGGGGTCAAACGACCCTTTCACAGGGTTTGCCTGATTCATAACAGTAGCAAAATTACAGTTCTGAAGTAGCAATGAAAATAATTTTATGGTTGGGGAGGGGGGATTCACCACAATAGGAGGAACTGTATTAAAGGGACCCCAGCATGAGGAAGGTTGAGATCCACTGCTTAAATGAAATCATTAAGTAGGCACCCTTTTCTCTCAGATTTTTCTTGCTCCATATTATGACAGTAATTTGTGAGATTATCTCCTAGTGCAGCATTTCATGAAGTTGGCTCTTACTGCCCGCTATCTGACCTTCCATTTTTAATGGACATTTGTTTCCAGGTTGAGTCTACTATGAAAAAAGCGGTGAGAAACTTTCCCTTGTTAGTGATATACTGAGAAGAGAACTTGCTAAAGCTTAAGATATACTCCCTTTACATTATAAGATATAAAACCAAAGTGTTTTCAAAATTGGTTAGGCTAGTTTCCATTCCCAAAACCAGCGTATAAGCGTCCCAGCTGTTCTTCATTCCCTAACAACATGTGATGCTTCCAGTCATTAATGTTAGCCATTCTAGTGGGTGTGTCCTGGTATCACTTTGAGTTTTAATTTGTAATAATCTGATGAGTAACTAATGATCGTGAATTCATTTGCATATATTTCTTATTCACTAAGTATATCCTGTTATGAAATGACTGTTAAACCTGTTTGTCCATCTTTTTCTATTGGGCTGTAGTTTTCCTATTTTTGTGCATCAGTGTTTTTTATGTTTGCAATTTAGGTCTTTTGGTAGTTTGGGTGTCCCAAATATCTCCAGAACTGTTCACTGCCTTAATGATTTCTTGTTTATGTATAAAAGGCCTTCATCTTGCTATAATCAAATCTATCAATCCCAAGCTTGGAGCTTGAGGTTTCTTTAAAATGTTTCAATGCTTAATAGTTACTCCTTACTGCCAAGGGTCTGGTTATATCTTGAAAACTCACAAAGACAGTTCTACTTTTCTGCTAGCAGGTCAGACTCTATTCAATGGCAGTGAGTTTGTTGTTTGTTGTTTTGTTTTGTTTTTAATTATCTAAGAAGTTTGGTTGCAGACTAAATGTTCAGGTGCTAACTGGGAGGTCGGTGGTTCTAACTCAGCAGCCACTGGGAAGGAGAAAGACGTGCAGCCAACTCCTGTAAAAATTATAGCCTGGGGTGAGGGGAGGCATTGTTCAGTATAAGATATGGGAAATATAATACTCTATAAATCATCAAGAGTTGGGAGGGAGGAGAAGTGGGGAGGAACGGGAAAAATGAGGAGCTCATATCCAGAGGTCAAGTAGAAAGAAAATGTTTTGAAAATGATGATGGCGAGGAATGTAGAAGGCCTGGTAGGGTTTGATAAATGGTAACTGAGAGGAAATACTGAAACCAAATGAAGGCTGAACATGATAGTGGGACAGGAGGAAAGTTAAAGGAAATAGAGGAAAGAACTAAGAGGCAAAGGGCATTTATATGGGTCTAAATACAGGCATGTATACATGTAAATATCTTATATGACAATGGGGAAATAGATCTATATACATATGTATTTTTTCTTCTTTTTATAATCATTTTATTACAACTCTTATCACAATCCATACATATATCCATTGTGTCAAGAACATTTGTACATTTGTTACCAACATCATTCCTAAAACATTTTCTTTTTACCTGAGTCCTTGGTATCAGCTCCTCATTTTCCCCCTCCCCACTCTCTCTCCCTCATGAACCCTTGATAATTTATAAATCATTATTATTTTGTCATGTCTTACACTGTCCAACATCTCCCTTTACTCACTTTTCTGTTGTCCATCCCCCAGGGAAGGGGATGTAGATCATTGTCATTGGGTCCCCTTGTTCACCCCATCTTTCCTTACCCTCCTGGTATCACTACTTTCACTATTGGCCCTGGGGAGTTTGTGTGTCCTGGATTCCCTGTGTTTCCAGCTCCTATCTGTACCAGTGTACATGCTCTGGTCTAGCCAGATTTGTAAGGTAGAATTGGGATGATGATAGTGGAGGAGGAAAAGCATTAAAGAAACAGATGAAAGCTGCATGTCTGTCCTCCAGATTGTTTATCCAGCTTATCTTATCTAGACAGACCTGCAGAAATAATATGCATAAAAACAAGACGGACCAAAACAAAGCCACAAAAGAAAACAAAACAACAACAACCAAAAACCAATGAGAAAAAAGGAAACAAGCCTATAAATAGTTCAAGGTCTGCTTGTTGACCTTTAGGAATGTTTTCCAGTAGAGTCAAAGAGGATGCCCCAAAGTCTATTTTTGGCACTCCCTCAGGGTTTCTTTGTTCTGCTCCCCTTGCTGTTCTGTTGCACACCCTTAGTATTTGAAAGTTGTATGTTTCATCATTGCTATCCTGCACCCTGACTGGCTCATTTCCTCCCCAGAAACCTTCTGTGAGGGGATATCCAGTTGCCTACAGATGGTCTTTGGGTTTCCACTCCACAAACCCCTCATTCACAATGATATGATTTTTTGTTCTGGGTCTTTGATGCCTGATCCCTGATCCCATCGACACCTCATGATCACACAGGCTGGTGTGCTTCTGCCATGTGGGCTTTGTTGCTTCTCAGTTAGATATCCTCTTGTTTATCTTCAAACCTTTAAGGTGCTATATTTTTTTATAGCCAGACACGATCAGCTTTCTTCACCACATATGCTTATGCACCCACTTTTTCTTCTGTCATTGTGTCGGGAAGGTGAGCATAATGGAATTGCCAGGTTAAGAGAACAAAGTGTTTTTACATTGAGGGAATACTTGAGTAGAGGCCCAATGTCCATCTTCCACTTAATACTAAACCTATATATATAAGAACATAGAATCTATTTCCCCATCATCATATATAAATACATTTACATGTGTGCACGCCTGTATTTAGACTTCTATAAATGTCCTTTGCCACCTAGTTCTTTCCTCTATTTCCTTTAACTCACCTTTTGTCCCACTATCATGCTCAGCCTTCACGTTGGTTTCTGTAATTCCTCTCAGTTATATTGCCATTGATCATTGTTGTTCCCTTGTCCCTGGATTTGTTAACACTCACTTCCTTTCCCCTACCTCCCTATGAAAATATATTTATCAGCTTAGTATTAACATAACAGATGGACATTGTATTCAAGTACTCCTTCAATGCAAGAACACTTTGTTCTATTAAACTGGCATTTCAAGATGATCACCTTGCCACACAATCACTGAAGACAAAGCGGATGCATAAGCATGTGTGGTGAGGAAAGCTGATGGTGCCCAGCTATCAAAAGATATAGCATCTTAAAGGCTTGAATATAAAAACAAGCAATCATCTATCTGAGAAGCAACACAACCCACAGCAAAGAAGCACACCAGCTTCTGTGATCATGAGGTTGATGATAGGATCAGCTATCAGATATCAAAGAACAAAAAATCATATCATTGTGAATGAGGGGGGTGCAGAGTGGAGACTCAAAGCCCATCTGTAGGCAACTGGACACCAATAGTCACAGGGAGGAGATAAGCCAATCAGGGTGCAGCATAGCAACAAAAAAACATACAACTTTCCTCAAATTCTTTAATGCTTCCTCCCCACACCATCATGATCCTAATCCTACCTTACAAATCTAGCTAGACAAGATTATGTACATGGGTACAGATGAAAGCTGGAAACACAGGGAATCCAGGCCAGATAAACTCCTGAGAAACAATATTGAGAGTAGTCATATCACGAGGGCAAGAGGAAGTTAGAGGGAAGTAGGAAGAACTTATCACAATGATCTATCTATAACACCCTCCAGGGAGATGGAAAACAGAAAAGTGGGTGAAGGGTGACATCGGTCAGTGTAAGACATGACAAAATAATAATAATTTATAAATTATTAAGGGTTCATGAGGGAGGGTGGTGGTTGGGGAAGGGGGAAAATGAGGAGCTGATACCAAGAACTCAAGTAGAAAGAAAATGTTTTGAGAATGATGATGGTAACAAATGTACAAATGCACTTGACACAATAGAGGGATGGATGAATTGTGATAGGAGTTGTACAAGCCCCAATAAAATGACTTTTCAAAAGAATGAAGACAACAAATGTATAAATGTCCTAGACACAGTGGATGCATGTATGTATTGTGATAAGAGCTGTATGAGCCCCCAATAAAATGATTTTTTTTATTTTAACTACTGCCTAAGGATCCTTCTGGTCAGATCTACTCATTTCTATTGAGTCTCTGTTGGTCACATTCAACTGGATGACCAAGGACATGGTTTATCTGGAATTTTTATTTGTTTGTACACAGTGTGAGATGTTTTTTTTTAACTTTTCCCAGGTTTCATTGCTTTACAATGAATGCCATCTTTGTTATCACTATTTAATTTTCCCATCAATTTTCAATAAAATCTCTCACTGTCATCTTTGTAAAATAAAGGTATGTGTACCCTTATCATTCTTTCTTCTCTCACCTTTATCTTTTATCTCCCAATAGAAATTTACTTGAGTTATCTCAATTCTGAATATATTTACATTCTACCATACAGTCATAGTTAACACCTCCAAGCTTTCCTTTGTCCATGAAGTGCTGCCATTAGCCCTATCACCCCAGAATCTAATCACCCTCACTGTAATTAAGTTTCCTGATTCAAAGGTAGCAGTTCCCACTATAAAATCTGACCTACAACCCATTGGCTTGGTGGTTCAAATCCAGCAGCAGCTCTCCCAGCAAGGCTGGGTAGCTCCCACGACCACCAGAGGGCAGTGATGCACCCCCCTCCAAAAAAATCCGACCTCCTACAGAGAATAGAAATCCAGAAGCTCTTCAGGATGCCGGGGCTCCCCTCACAAACTTGTCTTTTATAGCCATGCTGGATAATATGTTCACTAGACAGTCCTGGGCCGGTTGGGTAAGTCTGACATGACATGCCCACTCTAGAATTCCAATTTCCTTAAGTCTCTGAATAGTTTTTATGATATATCAATGCACCCCTAACATTTCCATTTCATTTCATGTAAACAACTTTGCCGTCCATATTTCAGCCACTGAACCAAATTATTAGATTCATTCCTAATCTCTCAAGTTAAAACACTGAAGAGAGAATTTCTGTCTAATGGACTCATAGTCAATAAATTCAAACCAATCCAACTTCATTTTCTTTCCACCATTCTTCTACCCTCTGCATACCCCTTCCCATTATATATCCTCCAGATTTCTCTCTGGGTAAGTAGAAAAATCATTTCATTCTTTTTAGTGTAGTACCTCAAATATGAGCATTTTAAAATGAATTCTAAATGACTCTGTGGATCATTTCTATTTAAAGATACCATCAGCTCTGAAGATGTTGTTTATTTAATATTTTCCTTCCTTCTTTTGTGAATACTTTGTCTTTCTGGCATGCCTCCTGACAGGGTGGTGAATGTCCTGGACTGAATAGCCAGTTTGAGTCGAGTGTCTCTCCAGAGTCCTTAGGGGCAGCAAAGTGACTTCTAACCTTCTCTCATCTATTTGAAGGCTGCTTCCTTGTCTCTATTCCACTAGCAAAATATCTGCTCTCTTTCTTCATCTGAGATCAAGATCACAGACAACTGTTTTCGTATTTGTATTCTCATGATATTATTTTAAATTTGTCCTGGAAGGGAAGTATATTCCCCTTGCCATCTATATAAATATACATGCATACTGAAGATATGTAAACATAATCATAGAATCTGTTCTTTAAAAAATTTTTTTAAAGTCTATAAGCCATGTTCCTAATTCTGAATGTGTTCACTGAATGTGTTCATTCAAGAAATGATACTTGACTAGAGTCTTAAAAAAGAAAGAACCATGTTTATAAAATTTACAGATATGGAAAATAAGGCTTTATACTGTGAATTATGGAAAGTTTTGAATTGTCTAAAGAACAGGGTCCACAATACTAAGAGTAGGGATACCAGGAGGGGAAGGGAAGAGGAGGGGAGGGAAGGAAGGGGGAACCAATCACAATGATCGCCATATAACCCCCCCAGGGAGGTGGACAACAGAAAAATGGGTGAAGGGAGACATCATCAGTAAATGTAAGACATGAAAAAAATGTATAAATTATCAAGGGTTCATGAGCGAGGAAGGGTGGGGAAGGGAGGAGAAAATGAAGAGCTGATACCAAGGGCTCACATAGAAAAAAAATGTTTTGAAAATGAGGATGGCAAGAGATGTACAAATGTGCTTGACACAATGGATGGATGCATGCATGGTGATAAGAGTTGTATGAGAACCCAATACAAATGATTTTAAAAAGAAAGAAAAGGGTCCAGATAGAGGGCATGAAGATAAGCCACATTTGAGGGAACTTCTCCTTGTAGGCAAAAATACAGCTTTAACGGTTTTAAGGTAAATAATTTTTTTTTAAGTTGTTGCCAAGTAGACCCACATTCTTAGTAACCTCATGGGTTCCAGGTAGAACTGTGCTGCTCAGAGTTTTCAATGGCTAATTTCAATGGCTAATCTCCAGGCATTTCTTCTGAGAGACCTGTAAGTGGCCTTGAAATGGATCTTCAACTTCTCAGTTAACAATGAGCTTCCTTAGCCGTTGGTTTTCCACATGAGGACTCCACATAATCATACAGGGCTCAGAGATAAAACATTTTACTTTTGTGTGGCCCTTGTGGCAGAGTGGTTACAAGTCAGGCTCCAATCCAAAAGGTCTCTGAATGGAAACCACCCGCTGCTCCCTGGGGGAAACACAGGGTTTTCCACGCCCACAAACAATTAAACAGTCTCAGAAACTCTCCGGCCAATCCTACCCTGTCTGATGGGGTCTCTGAGTCAACAGCAACTCATTGGCAATGAGTTTGGAGTTTGTTTGGTTTTTCTCTTGTTGCTTTTGCTGTTGGGGGTGGGGTGGTGGAGGCACTTTACTCTTTAATTGCTTTTAGGTGCATGCTTTCTTCTGGCCCCCACCACAATTCTCTGATGAAGGTGGGATTTTCATTATGTTCTAATAAAATAAGTTGTAGACCAGGCTTTGTGTTCAGGTTTCCTAAACCTAAATTCAAGAGTCTTCAGATCATCTCGTGTGCCATTGTGTTGTGTGCCACAAAGCACAACCCTGCCCAGGCTCTGCTAGTCTCACAGTCAAGGGTCGGCTTCAACCCACTGTTGCAACAGCTGTACCAATACATCTCTTTCAGGGTCTTTTCCTTCACCGATCCTCTACTTTACCACGGATGACGTCTTTTGCCATTTTCTGGAGGGGTGGGGGGAGTTACAAGGGCATGTGGTGGCTTCGCCATACTTGTTTCTGGTTATGTTCTGACTGTACTGCTCCTGAGAAAAAGATATTCATTCTTCTGGGCAGTCCATGATATATTTAATATACTTTAACACCAGGATTAAAATACATCAATCCTTCTCTGATCTTTCTCACTGCCCAGTTTGCACTACAAATGAGGCAATTGAAATCTCGTGACTTGGATCGTGCACAACGTGGGTCTCAAAGTGTCAGGTATGCTGTCACACATTTCAAAGAGGTCTTATGTGACAGATCTGCTCGATATATTTTTTTTAATTCCATTTTTTTTATCTGCTGCTTCCATGGGTATTGATTGTGGGTCTGAGTATAATGAATCCTTGACAGCCTCAATCCTTTCTCCACTTATAATGACGTTGCTGATTGGACAAAGAGTGAGGATTTTTGTTCTCTTTTTGCAGAGGTGAAATCCATACTGAAGGCTGTAGTATTTTATCTTTGACTTAGAAGCCAGTCTTTATCAGTCAGAAAAACAAAAGCCTTTATTGTCATGAGGCAGAAAGAACAGAGTCAGGGTTTTAGTCTTTATTTTTTTTTTTGATCAGGTGAAATACATCTCAAGCATTTCTGCATGTACATGCCACTGACATTACATTCACCTCCATGCTACAATTACCACTGCTTATTTCTAAAATTTCCATCACCCCTAAGAAAAACTTAAACACTAGCCCCTGATTGCTCCCTCCCCAAAATTCCTGATCACCACTATACTGCCTTAATTGATGTTCTCTATTTTACCTCTTTGGGCTCTCATAGCCTTGTGATGACGTAACAGAACTTACAGACAAAATTCATGATTAAAAGGTTTACTAAGGGTTTCACGGATTGCAATACCAGTGAGAAATGCTCAGGGTAGAGTTGTTTATCAGGAAAGGTTACAAAGTTAGTTCAGGTCGGCTAAGAAATGTTCAAAGGCCGTACCACTTTGAAGTAAGCCTTAACCTGAAGGCATTCAGTCCAAATTCTGTGGATCAGCAAATCCAAAAACCAAACTCACTGCCAACAAGCCAGTGCCAACTTATAGGGACCCTAAGTAAAGTGACCAGATTTTTAGTGGGACACCATTGACCGGGGGTGGGTGAGAGGGGTGGGGTGTGTTCTTGATTTTAAAAAAATTGGTCTATATGAAGCAACAAAAATGTTCATAGAATGCAAAAATAGTTTCGTGATATATTTATTTTAATTTTAAAATGTCGTGAGATGTTGTTAAATTGTTAAAAAGTGGGACGTCTGGTCACCTTACCTGTAGGACAACCCTGTGAGTGTCCAAGACTGTTACTCTTTTTGTTTTGTTTTTTTGTTCTTGTTTTTTGTGGCATCACTGCCCTGGTGGGAGTAAGAAGCCTAGCCTTGCTCTTGGAGAGCTGTTGCTGGATTTGAACCATCAATCCTGTGGGCCGAAGACTATTACTCGTATGGGAGTAGAAAGTTCCTTCTTTCTCCTGAGAAGGAGGCTGGTGCTTCTGAACTGCTGACCTTGTGAATCACAGCTGAACAAGCTCTTCTTTAGCAAACACAACTCTCTGAATGAAGTGCCAAGAAGCATCCCACTCCAATAAACCTCAGCCCCAAACCTTCAGCTCCCCTTCTGTCGGCCAGCAGGCCCAACTTCCAAAATCAAGTGCCCAGAGACCAGACAGCTCCCTGCACAGAACACTCAGCTTTACTTGCTCTGTGGCTTGAGACAAGAAGTCCATTACTCTGTTCTGTGCGCTCACTCCTAGTTCTGCTGCTTGTCCTCTGGTGTTACAGCAATCAAGTGGATCCAGGAAGTTTACTGCACAGGAATCTTGGGTCCAGAGGATGAGCTTCATTCCAGACTCTTGTTGGTAATGACCTCCCTCTTCCTGACGCTCAGAGGGCTCATTTTAAATGCAGTAAGATGGTTCACTAGAGAAACCAGTTTGCAATTACCTATCAACTTCTCCCCCCATCTTCTTACCAGACCTATGCAGGAAAAATCCATTTGTGAGTATTAGAGTCTTTGGCTAGAAGAGCCAAATTAAATAATTCACGACCTTGGCAACCACTGATGAACTTTGGTCTGTGTGCATATTTGGCTGTTCTGAATTTCTCACACAAAAGACATAAAAAAAATAGTTTTCCTTATTGCATGCAGCATAGTGTTTTCAAAGTTCATCTATGTCTGGAATCAGAATCTCCTATCTATTTAAGGCTAAATAATAGTCCACGGTTTATATATACTGTGTTAGGGCTTCTTATGCCAACATGGGTGCCTAGGAACATGTAGACAGAGTTTTGCGTGTCAATTGGTCACAGCTTGATTGAAGGGCAACCAAGATAAATGGCTCAATGGAGGCTTGACCCCCCCCCCATCCCCCTCTCTTCTTTCACTATCCTGTTGACAAACCACGTGGAGCCAAGCTGAGACCTCTGAGAGCCCTAGAGAAGCTCCACAGCCTTGGTAACTACTGACCTGTGAGCTTCCTATATTTTGTATCATTAATTTGTCTATTTGTATGAACTTGCAGGAATTCTTTGTATATTTTTAATATTAAACCCTTCTTACATATATACTTTCCAAATAGGTTCTTTCAATCTATAGGTTGTCTCTTCACTTGTCTGTTGAGTTCTATTTCATTATAAGGCAATTTAGATATCTGAGCTATCTAATTTGATGTACAATTGTTCATAGTACTTGTGATCCCTTTTTTCTCGAAAATCTGTTGTAATGTTCACCCTTCCATGAGTTTCATATTTCTTTAAAATCATCCACGGTGCTTATCACTGTGCCAGAGACATTGCTGTTCACCCTAGAAGCGACTAGTGTGTTCGTTCCCCCCAACCACACTCTGAGCTACTCATGTATTCAGAAAGTTGATCCGGAGCTATGGAGACTGGAGAGGAAGTAGATGGCAAGGAGGAAATCTTAAACTCTACACCGTCCTGAATTGTACTAAATTCTCTCAAGTGCCTCGTGCAAACACGAGATCACATCACTCCAACGGGATTAAACTAGATGCTTTTGCCAATATGACAAAGATATGTTTGTTTAAATGACAACTGTAGTATTCCCCCAAAGAAGATATTAGGCCATGTGAAAATGATGAGCACAGCATTCACAGCTGTTCATTTCAACAGTCAACAGTGGACAACTGGTAAGAAGTCAGACAATTTTTTATTGTGTAAGTCTTGGATGTTGTTATTTTCCTAAAAGCTTCCTTGTTCATGATGTAAATTTGATCTCTCAAAATAAATTTTGAGGAAAGATTCAGTGTATGTTAGCAGAGACTTGGGTATTTAAAATATAAAGTGGATAAGATGGAAATGTCCTAAACTCTTAGTATTATTAAATGTTATTTTCTGAAAGGATCAAGGCATTAACTCCACTTTTCTCCTATGATCTGTACCAGATTCTGTGTTGAAATTAAACATTTGTAAGACTCTAGAACTATGTCCTTCACCTAGTTCTGACACATTCCCACTTTCTGAGAAATGTTAAAAGAAGTAAAAAAAAATTAAAAAGCAAAGAACTAGCTTTGTCGACCCTGATATTTTTACTTTGTGTGTGTGTGTGTGTGTGTGTGTGTATAATATGTTTTTGTTTTGTTTTGTTTTTGATCTGAGGAGACAACACTACCTTTGGAAGAGCTCCTCTGTGAACAACATCAGTATCTAAAATTGATAAAAAGGAATGTGCAAAGAGGTACTCTTCCCCCCCTCCAAAAAAAAAAAAACAGAATTTTTTTCAAAGCTATGTACTTGATTTTTTTTAACAAGACATTCTTATCACCTTCAAAGTATTCTCCATTACACTTAATACATTTGTCAAATCTGTGGTTCCAACTTTGGAAACATTTTTGAAATGTATCTGTTTGCATAACTGACATCATCTCCCTCATTTTTTATCTCACCTCTTCTAAGTTGTCAAATCTCTGTCCTTTTAAGTCCCTCTTCACTCACAGAAACAAATAGAAGTTGCATGGAGTGAGGTCAGTTAAGTAAGGTGCATGAGGCAAGAGAGGCATGCTAGTTTTTTTGCCAGAAACTGGCATACTGAGATGACTGTATGAGCAGGTGCATTGTCCTGGTTGCAAAAACAGTGCTTTGCCACAAATCAAGTCGTTTTTGAACAGTCGCCCTTTGTGGTTCACAGCACCAGGGGTCAGTTGCCAAGCCATGGTTGCTGCAGAGCAAATCAAGTCTTCTTTTGTGGCACACTATTAATGTAATCCGTTCAGAACCTCTAAATAGAAAGCTTGATCAACAGTCTGACTTGGTGGAACAAACTTCAAATGCACTACAAATTGACATTTTCATCTGTTCAGGAAGTTGACAGATGTGTAGAATGAGGTTGGTCATCAATCAACATTTCACCTTTGTTGAAATGAGAAGACCACTTGTACAGTTGTGTATTTCCCACAGTGCTGTCCTTGTAAGCTGGGTTCAACATCACAACAGTTTCTGTAGCATTTTTCCTGAGAAGGAAACAAAATATTCCAGCTCTACACTCTTCTCTTAAATCACCTATCACACACGAAAAAGTTCAAGCAAAACTGCTTTTATAAAAAATTTCACTGTGGGACTGAGCCCCGGTGGCGTAGTGGTTGCGCGCGGGACTGCGGCCCACTGGGACGGAGGTTCAATTCCAGTAGTGGGGCTGGGCCTCCTACTCCCACCGCTGGAGAGCAGTGATGCCTCAAAAAAAAACAACAAAAAAATTTCACTGTGACCAGAAAGAATATTCCCAGATGACACCTATAAGTGCACTATCTCAGAACAGGTTGCTCCTTACTCCCCAAGTGTGAGAAAAATGTGTGCTGTGAAAGCTTTGCTCTCCCCAGAGCAATTCCAGGTTTTGGGGGCTACCCCCTTGTACTTCTTAGAGACAAACATGAAAGAGATAGGAGAAAAGCCAACCTCTGCTCATTTGCGCTACTCTCACCAACGCCATGATTCTTTGACTAGACAGAGTATAAACTTTTGGCCATAAAGATTTCCAAGGAGACTAATGGTTTACTCATGACTGAGGAGATAGAACAAAAATACTGAAATTAATTTTCTGGGTGTGGAAAATTGAATACTCTATTTGACCACTTCCTCTTTCCCTTCCTTCTCTTTTTTTTTTTTTTTGTGGGCATCACTGTCTCTGGTGGTTGTGGGCGCTACCCAGTACCGCTCCTTAGTGCCGCTGCTGGATTTGAACTGCCAAGCCCGCAGGCTGCAGTTCCACACTCAACCACTTACACCACTGGGACTCAGCCCTCCTCTTTTTTTTTCTTTTCTTCTTTTCAAAATTATTCACTAGATATTTATTTTGTCCTTGTCATTGCTCTAGACACCAGGGATACAGCAGTGAAAAAAAAAATAATAGTTTTTATTACAGTTATATGATAGGGGAGGATGAAAGCTAATAAAGACCTAAACAATTAAGAAAATTACATTTGATTTGATAAATAAATAGATATAAAGGAAAGGAAAGCTGAATAAGGGTATCTATGTACAGTGTGTACATGTGTATCCATATATATATATATATATATATATATATACACATTAGGGAAGGCATCCCTTTCGAGGGTGACCTTAAAGCACAGAGCAAATAAAATGAGATAGAAGAACTGTTCAGACAAAAGAAACACTAATTGCAAAAGAGGTGAAGCAGAGAGTGCTTGATATGTTTGAGGAATAGCGAGAATGTCAGTTCCAGGAAGAATGTGAGCTAGGTGAGAGCAAAAGATGAAATCAGAAAGGTTGGATCCTACTCACCATCAGTCCTTGAGGACCAGCAAAGAGTTAAATACATTGTAAGTTGCAGTAAATTTGACTTCAATTCATGGTGATCCTACATTTGAATAGAAATGCTCCTTCTGACAGGCAGAAAGCCTGTCTTGCAAGGCATCCTTGGGTGAGTTCAAATCACGAGTTGTTGGGTGCTTATCATCTGTGCCGCTAACAGGACTTCTTGACTTAGACACAATAAATACTTGTGGAAAAACATTCCGAAATCCATGTTTTTTATTAAGCAGAAGAGAGTGAAGAATATATTTAATTACTTAGCTCTTTCATCAAAAAGTCTAGCATGGCAAATTTGTAAGTTAATTGCCTGATTATAGTTCAGAACATCCCTATCTCATACACAGAACACGGCCTCCCTACCCGATGCTCCCTTGCCTTGGGGACAAACTGTCCTCATTGTTCTCGGGACCTACACCACCATGTTCCCAGAAGCAACAGCTCATGTTCTTGTTGTACAGATAACACAGTGGCATGATCCAGAGAAAATAAGGACTGGTAAAGGGTGGGCTTTCTGAATAGATTAGACCCTCTAGCATCTAACCATTTCAATTTGTTGTAAATCAGAAATCAAACACATTGCTACAAAATCTAAAGATCTATTATTGGATAAGAGTCATTTGGGTCACAATGTCATTTACTCACTCGGGCATTTAGTGTTGCCTTAAAAGCAATTCCAGTGCTAAGCTGACATTATACGGGATAAACTGATTTCATTCTGGTATTTTTATGAGATATTTAAAAAATTAGCAATCCTTTTCAGGTGAAGCAATTTTCAAATAAAGCAGTTCTTTGGGACTGTTTGTATAAAGTAGTATCAAATAGGCATTTGCCTCCAGCTGCCTTTTGTACTGTCAGCTGTGTTCCCATCCTTCCCTCTTTTGGCATGTATCAGCTGCCAAGAAACATGGCTGATTCCTGGTTTTCTGATCACTTCTGCAGTTTGTGACTTGTGTTTAAAAAATAATTCCAAAAATACACTCTACTTACAAATCTAAATATGCCAGGATTGTCAGAATATTTTTAAAAATCTAATTGTTGCTTTTAAATGTTTTATCAGAAGGGGAAATTTCATCTTTGGTTCATTCCAGTTCACAAAAAATAAAAACCAAAACCTAAAATTATATAATTTAGATAATGCAGTAGGTCTGCATTGCTGGTTATAGTTAAATAAAAAAGAGTGCAAACCTTGCAGGCACATTAGAGGTAGAAACAGGACACTGTATTTAAAATACCTAACATTAAATCTCAAAAGGCCATCAAAGAACAAACTTCAAAATCAATGGATCAATTGACTCCCGATATGATCACTGAAGACAAATGTACACAGAGGCAGACTGGAAGAAATGGATGGTGCCCAGCTACCAAATGATAAAGTGTCTGGAGTCTCAAAGTCTTGAAGATAAATGAGTGGCCATTCCAACACAGAAGCAGCAAAGCCCTCATAGAAGAAGCACACAAGCCTGTGTGATCTAGAGGGGCCGAAGGAGCCGGTATCAAGGGTCAAGATCAAGAATCACAACATTACGAATGAGGGGGAGAGCAGGGTGGGGACCTAAGGCCCACTGGTGGATAACTGGTCACCCCCTTACAGGGGAGTCACAGGGAGGTGACAGCCCAGTCAAGGGGCAGCGAAGCAGTGATGATGCACACAAGCTTCCTCTAGTTCCTGAAGCCTTCCTCCCCCCAACTATCATGGTCCCACCTCTACCTTACAAATCCAGCTGGAGTGGAGAAGGTACACTAGTAGAGAGGGGAGCTGAAGATGTGGAAAACCCAGGACAGATGAGCCACTTGAGGCCAGTGGTGAGATTGGAGCTACTGGATGGGTGGAGAGAAGGAGGGGTAGAGAGATGAAATTGACTATAAGGATCAACACATAACCTCCTATCTGGAGGACAGACATCAAAGGAGTGGGCTGGGGGAGAGGTCAGGCAGTGTAAGATATGACAGAACAATAATAATTTATAAAGTATTGAGGGTTGATGGGGGAAGGAGAGCAGGAACAGAGGGGAAAGGATGGGAAACTGATATCAAGGGCTCAAGAGAAAAAACAGATATTTGGAGAATGATAACAGTAGCAGACATGAGAAGGTGCTTACCACAGTATATGTATTTATGTATTGTGAAAACCAATGTATGAGCCCCCAATAAAATGATTTTTAATTAAAAAAATAAAATCTCAAAAGGCATAATGTATTAGAGCTTAAATTCTCAGCAATTCGTGTGTGGAAGACTATGATGCCAGGTGACTCCAGTTTGAGCCTCAGTGTAAACTTAGTCTCCACTGAGTTCTTGCTAATGGACAATGTGAACAGCTGTGTCATCAGGCTAAGGGTGTTTGAAAGTAGATTTCTCAGCCTTTGGGGACTTGTCTGAGCATGCCCTTCATGAAAACTGGACAGTGCAGTCATAAGTCAAACACCGACCAAGGTGGTCCACAGAATCCAGAATCTATCCTGTAAACTTTTTTAATTTTCACTGTGTCTCAATCATGGTCCCTTTCCAGATCCTGTAGGCCTTCCTGAATCAGGGATAAATTTTCTGCTACCAATCACCATTGGTGATGGACCTCTTTTATTTTCTATCTTCTATAATTAGAGCCATGGTCATGAATCCTTTTAAGACTATTATGGCCTTATGGTAATGGTTTTTCTCACCTGGATAATTTGTCTTTGTCCTGCTTTAGACTTAGCAAAAGGTCTTTATAAAATATGTTTAAGTCTGAAGTTATTTTTCCTACCTAGAAATATAGGAACTTTAGCAGTCAGAGAGTTTGTATGGTTAGGTCGTCTTTAGGATCCCTTGTCCCCTGAAATATTGGCATGTAAGCTAGGGATAGGCCTTTTCTTCTTTTTAGATTTTCCTGCTGAAGGTGGAGTTTCCTAATAACCTTGTTTCCAGATCCCCGCATAGTTTGGCATAGTTTGGGCTGCTAACCAAAAAGGTCAACAGTTAGAAATCACTAGTCATCTCTGGGCTAAAGATGAGGCTCTCTACTCCCATAAAGAGTTAGTCTTGGAAGCCTAAAGGAGAAGTTCTACCTGTCCTGCAGGATTGCTGTGCGTCAGAACTGACTTGCTCACAGTGAGCTTGAGTTTGAGGGTTGACTCATTGGAGAAAGTCAGTCAATAACCTTGATCCTACTATTGACTTGGGTAGGCCTATGAAAAGATTCTCACGACAGTGACGGTCCCCCTAACATTCTCTGGTGATCGTGCTCCAAATCGATTCTCATCCACCTTTCGCAAAACAAACACTGCTTCAACTAAGTTGTTCAAGCACGTTTTGGTGAGTGTGAATTGTGGAAGTTCCTGAAACATGAGATTTTCCATGATAAAACCTAGAAAGTGGACCTCGCTGCTCCCACCTCTGGGGCACTTTCCATCCTCACAGCCTGTGAGCCACAAAGACCCGCATCGGAGCTCGTGCTTTTGCCCCGCACACCCGAGGCTAGCCAAAAAAAAAAAAAAGAGGAATAATAATAAAATAAATTTTCACTATGAGGGAAATCGTGCACATCCAGGCCGGTCAGTGTGGCAACCAGATCGGGGTCAAGTTCTGGAAGGTGATCAGTGATGAGCACGGCATCGACCCCACCAGCACCTACCACAGGGACAGCGACCTGCAGCTGGTCCGCATCTCCGTGTACTACAACAAAGCCACCGGTGGCAAATATGTCCCTCGTGCCATCTTGGTGGACCCAGAACCTGGAACCATGGATTCTGTTCGCTCAGGTCCTTTTGCCCAGATTTTCAGACCACACAACATTGTTTTTGGTCAATCTGGGGCAGGCAACAATTGGGCCAAGGGCCGGTACACAGAGGGTGCTGAGCTGGTTGACTCCGTCTTGGACGTGGTGCAGGAGGCCGAAAGCTGTGACTGCCTGCAGGGCTTCCAACTGACCCACTCGCTGGGTGGAGGCACCGGCTCAGGGATGGGCACGCTGCTCATCAGCCAGATCCGTGAAGGGTACCCCGACCGCATCATGAACACCTTCAGTGTGGTGCCCTCCCCCAAAGTCTCCGACACGGTGGTGGAGCCCTACAACGCCACCCTCTCTGTCCACCAGCTGGTCGAGAACATTGACAAGACCTACTGCATCGAAAACGAGGCCCTGTATGATATCTGCTTCCATACGCAGCAGTTGCCCACGCCCACCTACAGAGACCTGAACCACCTGGTCTCAGCCATCATGAGTGGGGTCACCACTTGCCTCCGCTTCCCCCCGCCAGCTCAATGCCGACTTCTGCAAATTGGCCGTAAAAATAGTGCCCTTCCCACGTCTCCACTTCTTCATGCCCGGCTATGCCCCCCTCACTAGCCATGGAAGCCAGCGGTACCGGACCCTGACCGTGCCTGAGCTCACCCAACAGGTCTTTGATGCCAAGAACATGATGGCCGCCTGCGACCCCTGCCACGGCCGCTACCTCACAGTGGTTGCTGTCTTCCGAGGGCGGATGGCCACGAAGGAGGTGGATGAGCAGATGCTCAACGTGCAGAACAAGAACAGCAGCTACTTCGTGGAGTGGATGCCCAACAACGTCAAGACGGCCGTGTGCGACATCCCGCCCTGAGACCTCAAGATGGCAGTCATGTTCATCGGCAACAGCATGGCTATCCAGGAGCTGTTCAAGCACACCTCGGGGCAGTTCACGGCCATGTACCTGAGCAAGGCCTTCCTGCACTGGTACATGGGTAAGGGCATGGATGAGATGGAGTTCACTGAGGCCGGGAGCAACATCAACGACCTCGTCTCCAAGTACCAGCAGTACCAGATCGCCACAGCGGAAGAGGAGGAGGATTTGAGGGCGCCAAAGAGAAGGCCTAAGGCAGAGTCCCAGCAGGTCAAGGCTCCTCAGCTCCCTCAGCCTTCTTCCTCAGTGACCCCTTTCCTGTCCCTCAGAATTTGCATTTTCTGCCTCACCTTTTTTCCTCTGGAGCAGTGCCTGGCAATCAATAAATATCTGTTGTTTGTTGAAAAAAAAAATAATCCAGAAAGTTCAATACAATGCAGACAAACTCGTTACTCTAAATTATACCACGATAGAGTATGGGGTGATTGTTGCTTAGAAGCTATGGAAATTGGGTCTTGATGAAACTACATTGCATCTTCTTACCACACAAGGGATAAGAATTGATTGCATAGGAATACAAGACACATTGTGAGAAAGGTATTATTTTTCCATTATCAATATACCTACTGACAATTCCTCTGTTAGAGAAAGTGGGGGGGCTGAGCCCTGGAGGTGTAGTGGCTGTGCGTGGGACTGCAGCCCACTGGGATGGAGGTTCAATTCCAGCAGCGGCTCCACAGGAGCAAAGGCTGGGCCTCCTACTCCCACCACCAGAGGGCAATGATGCCCCCAAAAAAGAAAAAGTGGGATAATAATTGTGCCCACTTTTCAGGTACAAAATAATCTTTTAGAAAAAATTAATACAAGGCTAGCAGATAATATTTCCTTCTATTGCACAGATAGGATGGCTAGGAGTCAGAACCTACCCCACAGCACCTGACAACAGTCCCAATGAGATAAAGATTCAAGATGTCCTGTGTCCACCTCTTCTAACACACTACACCATTCAGTACTTCTTGAAGAGACAAACCACCTCCTCTCCCTTTCTTCATGGTCCAGAGTTCTGAAGTTCACTGCACCCTCTCACAGATTTCACATATGATTCAGGAAATGGTTCGTGTAGTTCTAGGCAGTTATGAGATTCATTCAGCCGATCCACACCAGTTAGGCAGAACCAATATCTAATATTCTGTTCAGTTTGGAGAGCCAGTTGCTAAAATGGGTCCTCTCTAAAGTGGACAGCTGTCTCGCACAAAGTGTAAATTACAAATTTACATTACTTACTCCTTTTTAGTGTTCATCTGTGCAACGTGTTGTTCTGATATCATGTTGAAATAATCTTTTAGTATATCATCTTTTGACACTAAAAGCGGTCACTTAGCCAGCAAAACAGTTGTTAAATTATTGAGATCCGACCACGAGTAGGTCCTAGTAAGTCCTAACTTCAAAATTCAAACCTTTGACTCATGGGTGCTCCACATCCACAAGGCTTCACAAGTTGATGAAATTCAGTCAAGTGATAGGCCACAATTCAAGCCCCCAAATCCAGAGGTCAGGCAAAGGTAAACCAGGGCCAGTATCCCAAGCAAAAGCAAAAAGTCTGAAAGTCAAACAGGCCTCTTTGCTTCTGAGTACTCTCAGGAGGGTAAGTGTCTATATAGCTGGGGGAGAGGAGAGTATAAAAATGGCTTTTATGGAGGTGTGTTCTTTGTCTTCTGCACATCAAACACCAAGGAAATAAAGGATGGTGACTGGAGTCACATCGTCTACTTAGGTGAGTACTGAAAATACACCCCACCAGAATCCTGGTTCCTCAGCACAACAGATAGCTCTCTCCAAATTATAGTCCCAGCTCTACACAGGCTGGAACTTGCGGTACATCACACATGGAAAACCTGTGGCATTGAAGGAGCCTATTAAGTAATTAACTACATCTCATATCCCCAAACTCTGCAATTTGTTAAAAACAAATAAGATAGGGTTACATGAACTGGCATGGAAAGGTCCTCAGGGCATACTGTGGTAGAATAAGACATTTAGCATAATCCTAATGTGGCAGTTACATAATCTGGTGTAAATTTGAGACTATAAAGAGTGAAGGGGTGGAGTTTGGCCTGTCAATCAGGTCTCAACTTGATGACCTCTTCTGGAGGCGCTATAGAGATAAACAGCTAACTAGAGGCCATATACACACACTCTCCTTGGGAGACATTTCTGTAAACACGCCACATGGAGCTAAGCTGATGGCAGTCAGAGCCCTGGAGCTAGAGGAGTCATGTGGAGACTCACGCCAGCGCTGAGATGCTTCCACTTCCACTAGATCCACAGACTTTCCGTCCAGTGGTCTGTGATCTCCCTGCATTTGGCATCATTGCATGTGCTGCATGAATCTGAAGAGGAGTGGTATTGAACATACAGGCTAATATCAGCCTTTTGGACTTAATCTCAACTGGGCTAGGATGTTTTCTTTCTTTTTTTTTTTTCATCTTTTTTTGGCAGGGACATCACTTCCCTCTGGTGGGAGTAGGAAGCCCAGCCTTGCTCCTGGAAAGCTGCTGCTGGATTTGAACTGCCAACCCAATGGACTGCTGTCCCACACACAACCACTATGCCACCAGGGCTCAGCCCCAGGATGTTTTCTTAATATGCAATTCTTCTTTGATATAAAGTCCTCTATTACACAGATGTGAGTGTCTCTGGATTTGTTTCTCTAGTCAACCCAGACTGGCACACTTAACAAGCAAATAAACCGATCACCTACAGACAAATGAATCACAATAATGTGTTTCTATTATGATTGGATGAAAGTGCATTATCACAATATGCAGATGATAATCTTGTTCAAAATGGAGAGGACTTAAAGCACTTAAACTGATGAAGACTACAGAATGAATTACACGTCAACATGAAAATAAAAATACTCACAGTTGGTCCAAAAAGCAGCATTATGAGAAACAGGAAAGATTAACATTAAGGACTCCAGTTTACTTGAATCCACAATCAACAGCCTTGGAAGCAGCAGTCAAGAAATCAATACATATTGTATTGGGCAATTCTGCTGCATAAAACTTCTTTAAAGTGTTTTAAAAAACCAAATTTATCACTTTGAGAACTAAGGATATTTGATACAAGTCATGTCATTTTCAATCACACGTGCAAAAGCTGAATAATGAACAAGGATGATTGAAGAATGAATGCATTTGAATGAAGATGTTGGCGAAGGACACTGAATATACCATAGATTGCCATAGGAATGAACAAATCTGTTGTTAGAAGTATAGCCAGAATGCTCCTCAGAAGCAAGGATGGTGAGACACTTACATGTTGTCAGATGGAATCAACTCCAGGTGGAGGACATTAGGCTTGGTAAAGTAGAAAGTCAGCAAAAAAGAAGACTCAAAGGGTCTCAAATGGTTTCAAGCCACAAAGATTATGTAGAGGGCATAGAACCTGGCAGTATTATGGGAATTATTTGATAGCAGTGATTCGATTTGGGTTTCTAAGGGGTGAATTATTTAAAGTACATGAGTGTACAGATAAGATCTAAAAGGACATTGTTGTTGTTGTTGTTGTTGTTGTTGTTGGATGTCTTGAGTTAGTTCCAACTCACAGGGAGCTTATGTATGATTGAACAGAACACTGCCTTGTCCTGCATCATCCGAACAATTGCTCTTATGTCTGAGCCCATTGTTGTAGCCACTGGGTCAATTCACCTTGTTGGGGGTTTTCCTCCTCTTTACAAAGCATGATGAGCTTTTCAAGCGACTGATCTCTCCTGACATGCCCAAGGTAAGCAAGATGAAGTTTTACCAAGCTTGCCTCTAAGGAGCATTCTGGCTGAACTTCTTCAAAGGCAGTGTTGGCTGTTCTCTTAGCAGTCAGCGGTGCTCTCAATATTCTCCACCAGCATCAGCATTCAAATGCATCAATTCTTCTTGGGTTTTCGTTACTCGATGTTTTATATGCATATGAGACAACTAAAAATCCCTAGGGTTTATGGCTACACAGTAAAGTAGGCTGGGAATGGGATGAAGGGAAGACTCGCTTCTTAGGACAAAATTATGTGCTTTCTAAAAGTTTTACACAGTATCATCAATACATCATTACTATTATTAAAGGTAAGTACTAAAATAGGTGTAAAAAAGAACGCCACTCAAAAATTGTTTGTTGTTGTGTTGTCCCTCCTTTTCACCCTAGCTCCAACATTCCCTGGTTCAAAAAAGAAATTTGTTGTAAAATTATAAAATATTCATATCACTATTGATCAGATACATGAAGATGAACTTGTGCAACATACAATCCATTAACTGGTAGTGAATGTTGACTAAAGTGTACATAAAATTACACATAGGACCAAAAGAAAAGCTGCAAATGTGACATTAAAATTTAGGGGCTGAGCCCCAGTGGCATAGTGGTTGTGCACAGGACTGTGGTCCGCTGGGATGGAGGTTCAATTCCAGCAGAGGTTCCATAGGAGCAAAGCCTGGGCCTCTTACTCCCACCAGTGATGCCCCAAAAAACAAAAAAAAAAAAATTGTTAGCTGTTTTTGACCAACAGTATAATAATAGTCGCAGAATAATTTAAACGAAATACCCAAATTATGCTTTTCTAAGGTCTTTGCCATGGTAATAGATGGGATTAAAATCACCAGTCCAGGTAGGTTGGGAGAGCTTTGTGAAGGACCAAATAATTTCATGGGATCAAAGGTACGATGAATTGTAAAATACAAAGGTTGGACTTCATTCTTAGATAACAACTCTATGACTTTGGACCTACGTGGCACTTACCTTCCTCTGCCTCCGCTCTGCATCCATAATAGACAGCATGGTTTCCTACTTCAGAAGATCATGGTGAGAACTGGGGATGAGGTGTGTAAAAACAGAAGACAAAACACATAGTAAGTTTAATTAGCACACTGCTCGTAGAGTCCCATTCTCTTTATACAGTTGCATTGTCCTAGTGGTTTTTCTTTTTAAAATTAATTTGTTGTGCATTTCTGGCTTTTTGTGTTTTTAAAAGTCTACTGTAACTGTGGTGAATTTGGTTGTACTTCTACCTAACCGTAAGACAGAAACACTAAAAAAATTCACTATGGATTTTTTGTCTTAAAAAAACTGAGAAATCATGGGATCTTTGAATTGCCAAGGGCAAACACTTAAGTCATCTAGTGGAACCTAACTTTCTAAACAAAAATCCTTTATTTAATCTACTGCTCCTGAATAATACTTAACAACAGGCAAGCTTCTTAACTTCATAGCCAGAAAAGAATGGGGGAGGGGAGAGAGGGTTTTTGTTGTTATTGCTGTTGTTTGTTTGGGGGGGGCTTCCCTTTTATTGTGGCATAGGTAAAGATTTTCAGGGCAGATGGATGGTCAATTTTACATTTAACAGTTGTGACACATCTTTTTTCAACTCCTCTTTTATAGTCCCCTCAATGTACCATCACTCATCCCATTTCCTCCCTGTGGTCCTGTATCTAGTCCTTCTTTTCCTCTCTGTACTTTGTTCTTGGATACATGCCATCCTTTTGGTCATAAATGATTGATTATTCTAATATTGGGTTGGGCTGAGGGCTGAGCTCTGTTCTAGATCTGAAGAGTCATTAGGTATCATAGTCCTAGTGGGTTCTATGAGTTTCTAACTAGTAAGTCTGATTCTTTGATGATTTGAGGTTTTGTTCTGCATTCTGGGGTTGCAGGTGGAAGGGTGGAATCTTTTTTTATGTATTTGGTTTTTTGGGGGTGGGGGCATCACTGCCCTCTGGTGGGAGTGGGAGGCCCAGCCTTGCTCCTGGAGAGCCGCTGCTGGATTTGAACTGCCAAGCCAGTGGGCCGCAGTCCCGCAGTCAACCACTGCGCCACCAGGGCTCAGCCCCGGGTGGAATCTTTTAAGGTAAGGAACTGGACTAGGAGAGAAGCTGCAACGATAACTTGATTTGTCAGCATCTCCTACCTTTTCAGCACAGTACCAGGTGATCTTCAGGGCACCGCAGCTAGGCGCCAACAAAATTGACTTTTCTCTGAGCTTATCAGGAAAGCTACTGAAGATCGAGTTGAAGCATCCTTCTATATATAGTCCATGAGTGCACAAGAGGCTTGGATTTCAGAGCAGTTATTTCACCAGATGCTGCCTTTCCACTGGTGAAGTTATTCTGAAGTTCCTCTCTGTGATCACTGCCTGCCTCTGGATCTTTAATTGAAGTATAGTCCTTACACAACACTATTCTTCTTGCGTATAGAGAGAGGCATTTGTCAATTGCCTACTCCCTGTGATTTGTACTATGCTACCTGTAGTTGTGTATCAAGCTAAAATGACTCCAGGTCTTTTACATTTCACAACGGACTCATGACTTTCCTTGTTATTTTAAAACAATATCAGTTTCTACTTTGTAGGAAATTTAATTACATTAGTCTTCTGGTCATCAATCCCCATCTTCACCATATTTATAAGAAAAAGCATACATGAATATGGAATGACTTTATCTGAGTCCTGAAGCAATAGATAAATTGTTGCCACTTCTTCATGACACTTACTAAGGATCTTCAACTTAAGGGAAGAGTCCTGGCTCCACCGGTGACAAGAGTCCCCAAGGTGATACAAACATTTACGTGCTCAACTACAAGCCCCAAAGTTGGTCTTTCAAACCTCCTCATAGGCACAAGCTAGCAATTGACTTCCGACCAGGAAAATTTGGGACAGCAGTGCTACTCTGAAACACAAGGGATCCCCATAAATCAGAATGCAGTCTACAGAAACCTAAAACAAGAACACTAGCTTGTGATAGGGCCAGTAGAAACTGGGGAGTTTTTAGGATTCATTGTGATTGACTATATGCACTTAGAGCAGTGGTTCTCAACCCTCCTAATGCCGCAACCCTTTCATAGAGTTTCTCATTTTGTGGTGACATCAAACCATAAAATTACTTTCATTGCTACTTCATAACTGCAACTTTGCTACTGTTATGAATTGTAAGGTAAGTATCTGATATGCAGGATGTATTTTCACTGTTACAAACTGAACATAATTAAACATAACTAAGGCATAATGATTAATCACAAAACAATATGTAATTATATATTGTGAAATATTTATGTGTTTTCCAATGGTCTTAGGTGATCCCTGTGAAAGGGTTGTTCACCCCCAAAGGGGTCTTGATCCACAGGTTGAGAACTGCTGGCTTAGGGCATTGCTTTTTCCAAAAGACTTAAAAATTATTAATTACATATTTGTACAACACCATTAGCGTTTCATCACCCAGTGAGAGTAAGATCGATGAACACAAATAATATCTATCTTTCCTACCAAAATATTTCTTGCCACTGTATTCAAGCTTAAATTCAGAGCTCCCGGAAACCGATTCTAAGGATCTACATATTACCTCCTCCCTGGGGTATGGACAACAGAGAAATGAGTGAAGGGAGCCATCAGACAATGTAAGATATGACAAAATAAAAATAATTTATAAATTAGCAAGGGTTTATGAGGGAAAGAGGAGCAGGGAGGGAGGGGGAAAATGAGGAGCTGATATCAAGGACTTAAGTAGAAAGCAATGTTTTGAGAATGAGAACAACAAATGTACAAATGCGCTTGACATACAATGGATGGATGGATGAATTGTGATGTTGTATGAGCCCCCAATAAAATTATTTTAAAAAAATTCAGAGCTCCCCAGTTTGCAGAAGACTATTGGTGACAGTGACAGCCCCAAAGTCATTTACAGCTAAATCCCCCAAGGAACTCCTTCAGATCATTAATCATTCAGATAACTTTACCCTCAGGCAACAGTGCCTAGAAAAGCAGATTAACCCCACCTCTCTCCCAAGCACCACAGGCAGGGTAGTCTCCTTCAGGGGATTAGCTGGGTGTGTCCTGGTGGAAGGTCCCAGCCTGGTACAGTGACGAGTCATGCCACAGCAGCCTCAATCTTGCCCTAACCACCTTGGTTGGGAAGCCCTGGACCAATCTTATGAGCCCTTCTATCTGTAGACACGGTCCTGTTCCTCTCCTGTAGTCCCACTCTGAGGTATTGAGCTGCCATCATGCTATGTGGCCTATTTATCCGGCTTCCTGAGTTAACCCTTGGATGCTGTTTTGACCTCATGTTATTGATCTCTCTCATTGGGATGAGGTGTCTCGCTCTCTTTGTCTCTTTTATATTTTAGATTGGGGCGCTCTTTTGAACATGGACAAACATGGGGACAGCATTACATGTGAAACATTTTTAGGAAAGCAAATTATCAAGAACCCCCCCCCCCAATAAAATGATTTAGAAAAAAATAAGAGGGGGAAAGAGGAACTTATACCAAGGACTCCAGCAGAAAATATTTGGAAATGAAAATGGCAGCATGTGTACAAATATGCTTGATACAAATGATGTACTGAAGGCTATAAGAGCTGTAAGAGCCCCCAGTAATGTCATTGGGGAAAAAAAAAAAAGAATTAACATTGTTTTCAAGGAGAAATTGGGACTCGACATTAGCTGCTTGATTTGATCCCGTGTAATTAAATTGTACAAAAGATTTTTTTGAACTATACCTCGTAATACTGCTGTGAGTAGGCCCCAACTTACATTTCTTTCTTAACACAGTTTGGTTTTAGATTTAGGCAGACTTTCACTGATGACCAGTTCCTTTTGCAGTTATAGTTAGAGGCACTCTATTACATTATTTTGTGTTTTGTACTTGTTTTAGAATCCAACTGGAAATTGTATTAGAGCTTGAATGCTGAGAATCACAGTTTGTAAGAGAGTCCCAAATCCGTTTGCAGGATCCTCGTATAGTAAAATGACCAGACAGGCCGCTTTTTAACAATTTAACAACGTTCCATGGCATTTTAAAATTAAAATAAATACATTACAATATGAACATTTTGCTGCTCCATATAAACCAAGTTTTTAATCAAGAACACCCCCCCACGCCTCCAGTCAATGGTGTCCTGCTTAAACTCTGGTCACTTTATCCTAGAGATTAGGCCTCCATTTAATTCTTTCTGATCGCTAGCTTGGGATGTAGATCCCCCCAGAATGTCTTGAAAAGTGGATTCACTCCACTCCAGGCCAGCCCAGGGAGGGGCAGTCTCTTAAGAGTTGGTTAGGTGTGTCTTTGATGGGGGTCTTGGTACTGGAAACCTCACAGTCATGAGTCATGCTTATCAATCTTTTCCTGAGAGCCTTGGTCAGAAGACCCTGGACTAATTTTGTAAGCACTTGATCTGGTTCCTGCTTCGGTGGCCCCACCTATAATTGTGATGTATTGATCTGCCACCAGTCACAGTCTTGTGAGTTTCCTTTGCCCTCCCACACCCCCTTTAAAGTTTTGTACCGCAACACACTCTTGGAGGCCATTTAAACCTCCCTCATCCAGCCGGGTGTGCCTGTGTCTTTGTCAAATTTCATAAATGCTCTCTTTAAGTTATATTTGATGTTGGAGACTCTTTTGAATATTAAAACAAAATTTAGATGGAGGGCAGGGAGGAGGATGTTCTTAGAGACATATCCCTGAATGTTACATGAGTAATAAGGAAATATCTGTAAAAAGAACTGTTTTCAAATAGTTTTAGCTACCTGAAAGATGGGCCATCTGAAGCTGTGGAAGGGGGAAATCAAGGTATCTCAAACTCCCCTATCAAGAGAGGAAATTGCTTCACACCCTCTTCTAGGATTTCTGATTCCGTTGGTATGAGCTAGGGCTTGAGAATGTGTATTCTAACAAGTTCTGGAGTAAAGCCATTGACACTGCTACCACTGGCCAGGTGACTATTCTGTGAGAAAGATGAAGGGAAGAAGGAGTTGCTGGAAGGGAACCCTGCAATAACGACTTACATTCATCGCTAAAGTGGTCTCACAGAAAAAAAATCCTAAGCATTGGGCAGAGAAGGTGAATTATTGAAAGGTGCTACAATCCATACATTATGGAATGCAAAATTAAGTAATAAACTTGCCTTATTACGTACATTTTTTTTTCTTTCCAGTCATGCTTCTTCAGGAACTATTTTGTTTCACTTTTTAACAACTAAAATTCTGGCAAAAATAAAACAAAAAATTTAAAAGACCGTTATGTTGCTTGTCTTCAATAACCTCCTGGTTTTCAGTTACCCAGGCAGGCCACTTATCTCCAATTAGTCGTTATTCCTTAACCTGTAAAAATAGCCATTTAACAACAAACAGTGCCTATCTCAGTGATTTGCTGTATTGAGAGACCCTAAGTGGAAAATAATCACCAAAAGTGGTCCATTAATTGCAGCTGCTATATTTCTACTAAAGAGCTTGACTACTAACCAGAAGCCAATGGTTATTTATAAGAATCACCTGGGAATCTTATTAACATGTAGATTCTGATTTACTATATCTGGAGGTGGAAAGGCACATTTTCAGCAGGAGGTCGAAATGGACTGTAATGGTTTGAAGCCCTAATTCCAATCCATCCACAGGCTGCAAAGAAGCTCTTGTGGTATCTGGGGGCGGGGGTGTGTGTTGAAAAATGGTGGTTAGCCATAGCCGAGTTTGATGGCAGAGAGCTTGGTTTGGTTTTGAGAGTCTCCAAGAGAAGTGAGAAATTAGAAGTGAGTGAAGGATTGGGCTGCTAACCAAAAGGTCAGTGGTTTGACCCCACCAGTCACTCTGGGTGAGATGACCACTCTGCTTCCATAAGGATTTACAGCCTCTAACACGCTATGGAGTTCTACTCTAGTGTAGGCTGGCCGCAGAGGTGGAATGGTCCCCTCTCTTCCCCTCAGGCTCAAAGAGAAAAAAAAACCTATCTCCTCCCACAGACAGGTCACTGCCAGTGGGAATCAACTTGACAGCAAACTACCTCACTTTTAACAAATTCCTCTAATTCGGGGAAGTAAATCTGAGTGGTCCTAGGTTCAGTGGTGCACACAACGTCAACGTGATAACCATGGGAAAAATGCTCATTTTTAATTTCAATTATGTTGCCCATACTGAGTTTACTGTGGCAGAGAATGGTTAATGTTGATCTGGAAAAGGGCTGTGTTCTCCAACTACACAAGCTTATAGTTAAGAATCACCTGGAGCACTCTGTAAATACCGAGTCTTGCGTTCCACCCTAAATCAAAAACATCCCTCGGGAGACGCTTTAATAATCACCTTTAAATTAAACCAACAAATAAATCATTTAACCACCCGAGGTCATTATTCTAATCAGCCAAGTTTAGTTAACTCGGAAAGTGCCTCTCACTTCATTCGGATAGTGGCTAAGTTATAAACCTAAATATTCATGACGCTTTATGTGTATGGGGCGGCTCGGTCCGGTAAGATTTGAACTGCTAAACAGCTGAAATCCAGCCGTCTCTCATCAGGAAAAGTCGAAGCTCTCTAGGAAAGCCAATATGGGGGCCACGATCTATCCGAATCGAGTTTGCGGCAGTGGGTTTGGCTTTAGTCCTTTCTCTCTTAGTAATATTGGTCCTGTAAGATGCACAAAAGTCGCTTGGAGAAGTCAGTTGGACATGAGATTTTAGTTGTGCTGTCTTCCTACGTTAGTTCATTGCCGGCCTCAAGCCTTCCCCGGTTAGCATTTCCTCCTGCACCGGCTCCAGGGCTTCACCTTCTCTCTCATCTCCGCCTCGGGTCTGGGCGGTCTGGTGACTCCGTTTCTGGAGAACATGTGGTGCTTTCCTGGTTCAGGACGCCTTGCTGGGATCATCCATTTCCAGGGATTTTACAGGCTGCCCGAAAACAGTTCAGAACAGCGACGCCAGGGCGGCGGGTTGGCAGCCAGGCGGCCGGGTCTCCTGACGCCGCACCGCCGCCCGTGACCTTGGGCGAGCGCCGCCCACCCGCTGCTCCGGCGGAGGCCACGGCCGCCCGGGCTGGGCGCTACACCGACGTGCTTCCCGACTCCGAGAGGCGCCCCGGAAGACAGAGGCCTTTGTTTGCCTCGGCCACTAACTACTCCTTGGGGTGGGGGTGGGGGGAGGGAAAAGGGGCGGAGTTATCTGCCTAGGGTTCCAGACAAAGCGTGAGAACTTCGGGGCGAAAAGCTAGCGCGCGAGAGAAATTGGCGAGGAGGGCGGTGGAGGGCGGACAATCGGGTTAAAAATAGACGCGCGCACGCCACAGGACCAGCTCTTTTCGGCTCCACCCTCAGGCCGGCCGCCCCGGGCCGTGACTCGGCTCGACGCTCCGCAGCTCCGCCCCGCCTCCCGGACACCGTGATTGGGGCCGGGGGCAGGGCCTCCAGCACGCGACGTCACCCCCCCGCCTCCCCGCCGTCGCCGCCGTCGGAGTTTCGCTGACGTACAGGCCCCGCCCCCTCCGCCCTCCCTCCTCCTCCTCTTCCCTGCTGGAGAGCCGGGCAGAGCGAGCGCTGTCGGCTGGCGTGCGGAGCTGTCTACCTCTCCGTGGGTGCTCGCTCGCTCGCTCGCTCGCTCCCCGGAGTCGCGCAGCTTCCCCGACTGAGGAAGGGCTGACGGAGAGCGCCTTCATTGGGCCTTCGCGGCGCCGCAGCCGCCTCCCCCTCGAGTCTTCGCCGCCCGCCGCTCGTGCCCGTCCGAGGCGAGAGCGGCCGATCGCCGGGAGCAGCGCTAGCTGCTGCGGCCTCGGGTCCCCTCCGCCGCCTCCTCGGCCCCCCTCTTCTTCCCTCCCCCACTTCCCGAGCCCCGGCTGGTCCCGGCCACGTTCTGCGCGGCTGCAGGAACAAAGGAGGCCCCCGCGGCGGCGGCGGCGGCAGCGCCACCTCCGCCTCCGCCTGCGGCTCGGACCGCTCCCTCGCCCGCAGGGACGGCATCCGGGCGCCCGGCTCGTCCGCCCACCCGGAGGCCTCGGCCCGGCCCCACCGCGCGCCCGCTCGGCTCGTACACGACGGACTCTGCAGAGTGAGTGGCGACGGGATGCGGTGGGGGGGGGGGGG
>PVJH01021560.1:0-38322 GCA_004026705.1 Nesogale talazaci | reverse complement strand
CTGGCAGGGCTCTCCACCTGGCTTCTCCCGTTCCCAGTGCACTGGGTCTACCAGCGTCGTGCCTCCAAGTAGAAAAATCCCAGAGTTCCCGGAATCCTCAGAAGACCATGCCCACACAGAAGCCTTGTTGGTTCTATCTTGATTGACGGGTCAGGCTCCACCCATTCACTCATCATCCTCTCAAATTGACATCAGATTATGTCACTACCACAGAACCGGAGACTTCAGCTCAGAGGCCACTTGGACACCATGGCCCATGGTAACTGCTCAGTAAATGTCAGCAGCAGTATTATAATTCTTCCACTCTCCGTCTGCCAGGGTGTCATTCTGTGGTGGCTGCCTGAAGCTTTACCACTGACAGACAAATGCCAGTGGGTCCGTCTGTGACGGACAGGTTTCAGCAGAGCTGCCTGAGGGCTAGGAAGAAGGGCCTGGCAACAGACTTCTGAACATTTCATGTCTGACAGAGCCTCACAGGACCACTGGGTGATCGTCAGGACAGTGCACGGACCGGCAGTGTTTGTTATACAGGAGTTTAGAACCAGGAACAATAACCACGATGACTACTGTCGTTGATGCTGCTGTTGATGCTACAATTTGATTCCTTCTTGTACCCATGTCCATCACCAAAAGCTAATCCTTGGCAATGAATGATGCTTTCCGGACCAAGACAGGGGAAGTCCCCAGGCAGAGAGGGCGTGGCCTATCTGTGGGGGCCTGGGGGTTTCCCCAGCCCTAGCAGTCCCTACCCCAGTGGAGGGTTCAGTGAGAAGGAGGACAGCACTCGGGGGACCCCCCCACTTCGCTTCCCTCCCCTCTAGCCCCCTTCCTGCAAGTTCCGCCAAGCCTGGCGGTGGGCCCAGAGTGCATTTGAATTCACTTCATTCCACAGCACCGATTTGTAAACTGTTGGCTTTGTGTCTGTTGTTGACTTGTGACTTAGGAGGCCACGTGTGTTTGGGTAGAACTTCTGCTTGGGTTTTCCTGTTTTCCTGGTCATTGTCGTCTTGCTGCCCGGTCCCTGGCTTCTGAGAGCTGCCTCTGGCTTGAACGGAGCAAGCCCTTGGATCACACAGGGATGTCCCGAGGTCTTCGATCAGGGCGGGGCGGTCCAGGACTCTGCCACGCGGGCCTGTCTCAGGATCACCCCGCGGTGAGACACGAGGGCAAAAGTACAGAGGCCGTGAGAAGGCTGCTTCTTCCTGGCGGCTGGCCGCGAGTGTCCGGACGATGGACAGCCATGGATCCCGTCCTCAGTGATTGGACGGACAGCCGTCGATGCGCCTTCTGCGACTTGGCTCCAGCCTGCATCGAGGGCAAGAGGCCTTCCTCCTGGAGCAGTGACCTCCCTCGCAGGGACAAGGACACCACCAGCCCCCACCTCTCCGGTGCCCTGACCCCCCGCGGAGGGGGAGGGGAGCAGAGCCCCTTTCCACAGCCGACTTGGGGCTTCAAGAACGCCACCCCACGGCTGTGCCACCCCTTTCAGCGCCGGAGGGCGCTGTCCCCGTGGGAAATTGGATTCGGATGTCGGAACAAGTGTGCGTGATCTGCTGGGCGGCTGGTTTTGCTGAAAAAGTATTTTTATTCTTTACAAGTGAAAATCGTTCCTCCATACAGTGCGGCTCGGAAAGCCAGATGCCAGAAAGCTGCTTTTTGTCTTTTTTCTTTTTTCTAGCTCTGCCTTTTCTTTAAAAACAAACAAAAACTCTTCTTCCTGCTTAACAATAGCTGGTTTCCCCGCCCCGTTTTAATTTTTGTTTTTAAAAGCACCATTAAGTCCAAAACACATCAAAGGCTGTTCTGCCAGAAGTAAGATGAGCGATTCCGCCGGCTTCTCTCCTTATGAAGGTGAAATTCACAGGACATAAAATTAACCGTTTTATAATTTATAATGTTCACAATACATATGGTGCTCATACCACCAGTTCTGTCTAGCTCCAAACCAAGCCCAACCCCTTCCCGCCTCCCCTCCCGCCCTCCCACAGTACCCCCCACCCCTCCCCCTGCAACCTCTGGGAACTGCTCATCTGCTTTGTCTCTACGGAATTCGCTATTCTGGACATTTCATGTAAATGGGTGTTGCAGATCATCTGTGGCCTGTGTGAGGATCCCTGGCGGCAGAGGGGGTTACACGTTGGGCAGCTAACTGCAAGGTCCGCAGTTCAAAACGAGCAGAGGTGTTGAAGGAGAAAAATGAGGCCTTTTACCTCCCACAAGGAGTTGCACTCTTGGAAACGGAGACAAGCAGTTCTACCCTGCAACATGGGGTGGTTATGAGCCCACCAAAAGTTGGAGCTTTTGAGCTTGAGGACCGTAATGAAACGGCCAGCCCAGGTATGGCTAGAAGGATGGGCAAACTCTGAAACCAGAGTCCCAGAGAGGGCACAGAAGGACCCTGAGGCACCACTAAGCACAGGGCTGCTCACTGAAGATGATATAATAGTTTGGGTGGAATGTTTTTTGCCATGTCTTACACAATCCCATACATCCCATTCACATACAATTCTGTTATTCGATCCTATCGAATAGGGTGATAAGTCACCAATGTTATCAGCTCCCCACCCCACCCCCTCTCTTCCCCTACCCTCAGGGGCCCATTAGCCAGAGAGTAATCTTTATGGAAGCCGACTGCCAAGTCCCAAGTCCCCCCTCCCCCCCCCAGCCCCCATGAAACCACCGGCGGCAATGCTTTAACCTCAGTGCCACCAGGTTCTACTATCCAGCCCCTGGAATAGTATTTGACCTTAGGGAGAAATGAAGTCCCAGTGCATGCCACGGCATGGATGAGCCATGTTGAAAGATAGGGATGAGTGAAATCAGTGAGTGACAAAATGACAACCACGGATGGCCCCACGTGTGGCATGACGTAGCTAACCCTCCCTGCTGGTTCTGTTGCCGGCAGTGGCTCTGTATAACAGAACCATGCGTTGTCTATCCTGGACCATCGTCATAATTGAGGTATACATGAAATGCCAGGAGCGGACAGAAATCTATCCGTGTTTCCCTGGGGATGAGTGGGGGTGGGGACAGGGCTGGAATGGGGAGTCATTACTTGAGAGGTTCTTATCTTCTCGCTGGAGTGAAGAGAAAACATTTGGTGGTCGTTGCACAACAGGGTAACTGGAATGAATGTCCCTGAATGGGACACTCTCAAATGACAAATTTCTGGTATCTATTTTTGTCATAAACTTTGTCTTCTTTTTGTTTACATTGAAAAATTTATATTTAGCACTAACCAGCTGGGCTCGGTTTTGATGATTCTAATTTTGTTGGCAACATCTAAAGCAGGGGTCCTCAAACTTTTTCAACAGGGGGCCAGTTCGCCGTCCTTCAGACCATTCGAGGGCCCGACTATAGTTAAAAAGCAAACAAATACATTCACTGCGGGCCCAGGATGAGTCGGCTGCTAAGCAGGACAGGCAGCGGCAGCAAAAACACCTGGAGGATGGATAAATGCCCTCGGTGGGCCGCAGTTTGGAGCCAATCGAACATCCGCCTTCTTCTCACCATCAGGCCTGATCAGGTGTTGACCTTGGCTACGTCAATATCATAGAGCTTCACAGCCTGTTTGATTTGGTGTTTGTTGGCTTTGACCTCCACAACCAACACAAGTATGTTGCTATCTTCGATCTTCTTCATGGCAGACTCCGTGGTCAAGGGAAACTTGGTGATGGCATGAAGGTCCAGCTATTTCTCCTGGGGGAGCTCTTCCGGTGGTATTTGGACTGCCTTCTTAGTCTCAGGGTCTTGGGCTACCCCGAAGATGGGTGACGTGCAGCTCTCCTTTTCTTTGTGGCTGTGGACGCCTTTCAGCCCGGCTTTCATGACTTTTAAAGCCTTTGCGTTGACTTCCATTTGGGGAGGGGCAGGAGCTGCCTTCTTGGTCTTGGGCACCAAATTCATAAAAAGACAAAAACCTTGTTTTCTTGACAGAGTGTGTCCTTGTGGAAGTGAAGCCCTTTCTCTGTCCACTGTGAGGGAACATGAACCCCATCTGTTGAACCTGAGTTTTGGCTACTGAATTTCACATGTCTGCACACACCGGAGACACAGGTGCCCGTGGGCCGGAGCCCTGGGTGTGAGGAGCTGCCTGTGCTGGGGGCTTAGTCAGGGTAGGGACTCAGGGAGGACCAGAGAGTCTCAGCTGGGTTGGCCGTCCCATGCTGGGGGGGAGGGCCTGGCACAGGCTCCCAGCCGCCTGGGAGTTTGGCTGAGGTCAGATGGCGCTGGCTTCAGAAGGAGAACTCTGGGTTCCTGCATCAGCTGACGCCTGGTGCGGCAGGGCTGGGCCTCCAGGGCTGGGTTGCAGCTTTCCATTCTGGTTCTAGCTGAGCCTAGGCCCTTAAAGTTGTGGCTGTGTTTGGGGGTTGTCATTGATGCCTCCTTCTCTCTCTTTCCTGCCAGGGTCCTGGGGCCTGTCACATACCCCCCCCACACACACACAAACACACACACACCCTACCAGGAACAGAAGTGCCCAGTGAGTCTAACTGGCAAGAAAAAAGAGGAGGTGACCATTTGTGCCAGAGACCTGGACTTTGCTGGAGATCCTGAGGTGGCCCAGACACAGCCCACACTGGGAGCTCCTACCTTGTGGGAGAACAGACCATGAAGGCCAAACATAGTGCAGGGGACCCAGTGCTGGGTTCGCTGGAAGCTCAGGAAACTGTCAGGAGCCTGGTGGAAGGACTGTTAGCTCTATCTGAGCATCAGGAAGGCTTGGATAAATTGGGCAGATAGAGAAGGGTTTTAAAGAATAACTAAAGAGTTCAATGAACTAGAGGGACATTCCTAGAAAAAGCAACAGTATGGCAAAGACACAAGAATGCAAGACCATGTTCTACACTTTGAGACTATGCTAGAGATGGAAGGGGCAAGGGCCGGAGAGGACCCTACAAAGAAAGACCAGGAGGGACTGCGTCTGAGTTTGAGGAGTGGGGGTTCATTCGCCCTGCAGAGGGCAATCTCTGAAAGGCTCTGTGGTTTGGTTTGGTTTGGAGGGGGGGTGGTTGGAGGACACCCCCAAGCCAAGTAGAGGAAGCTGGGGAGGGAGTCAGAGAAGAGATGCTGCTTTGGACCCAGCAGGAGCCTCCAGGTCAAGCTGCTTATACTGGGCTATCTGTTCAGCAGCCGAGTCTGCTGTCCTCATTCTCCAGGAAGAAGGGGTCACTTGCTGCTGAAACAGGCATTGCTTCTTCCTCCGGGGCATTCGGCACTGGTGTTCACAGGCTGACAGGGGCTCAGAAGACAAGCAGGGCAGGGAGGGTGGGGGCTGTGATAGTTTGGAGAAGGGCAGGCTCTGTTTCCTCTCTGGGTTCACACCATCCCAGTGGGTGATGCTCAACCTCTGGCTCAGTTATGGCCAGGATGCAGGCTCAGGCAAAATTAGACCAGGCCCTGGCCCCGGCCATATGGGTCCCTGACCAGATGTGTCCCTAACCAGCTGTCGAAATTGGGTCCAGCCTTTTGTACCCAGCACAGAGCTGTTGATGGAAATCACATCTCTCCTTTGATGATTTCCCAGGACCTAAGAATGGGCTTAGGGACTCCAGTGGGCTGGGGACACAACCTGGCCCTGCGTGCTTGCTGCTGGGTCCTGTGGGGCAGGGATCAAAGGAGGCTTGGCTGTGGTTTTCCAAACATGCAATGAGGCCATTTGTCCAATGTCTCATCAGCCAGCATGTTGAAGCCGATCGGGTTCAGGCTGGGCTTGTTGCTGATACTGAGCCTTCAAACGGTGACATTTATGACTAAGCGTTGTGACTGAGCATGAAGACTGTGACTGTGACGCAGAAGTTCAAACTCCCATGTCAGGAGGGAGCCTCAGAAACGGCTCCTATTTGGTGAACAAGGTCTGGCCTTCGGGGAAGTGAAAACCTTGCCCTCGCATCCCACTGCTGTTCTTGTTCCCACTCGGAGTCTGCACGAGCCCACACACAACAGAAGGAAGCGCTGCCCTGTCCTGCACTGTCCTGGTGACTGGGTACAGATGAGACAGTGGTGATCCGTCGGGTCTTCACTGGCTGATGTCCAGAAATAGATTGCCAGGCCTTTCTTACTAGTCTGCCGTGGTCCAGAAACTCTGCTGGAACCTGTTCCGCACCAGAGAAACACACGCTAACTTCCTCAAACATCAAAGCATTGGGCAGGTGTCGAACCAGGACCCCCACAGGAGAAACGAAAATTCTGTCACTGAACCCCGACTGTGCCCCCGGGCTGCGCCTTTTTTTAATTTGTTATTGTGAATTAAGAGGTAGTTTCCAGAACAGCTCATCGGTTTTGCATTCCACAGCTCACACACAGTGGGCTTCCTCTCTTTCACTGCGGTCCCTGAATGAAAGACCTCCCCCAGAAGCTTCCTGGCCCACCCCTCCCTCTCTCCTAACCTTTCTGAAAGTGCCATCCTTTTGATCTGAAAGGGTTGGATTATTGGGAGGTGAGCGCATCTCCATGATTGCTGATTGTTCCCCTACAGGCCTGTCTGTCATCTGCCTGGAAATTGAGTCTGGGGTGCTGGTGAGGTCGGTCTTGAGGCATGAATTACTCTGTGTCTGATATCGGCACTCTCCTGGCCACAGAACTGCCTGCCACCAGCTGAGCCCACCCTGACCTGGGTGTGGTGACGGTGCAGCCTCTGAGGCCAGCTGCCTTGGGGTTGGGCTGCTAACTGCAAGGCCAGTCGTTCGAAACCACCAGTCACATCTTGGGGGGAAAATAGAGCTTTCTACTCCCCCTGAAGAGTTACAGCCTGGGAAACCCACAAGAGCAGTTCCAGCCTGTCCTAGTCGCAGTGGGCCAGCATCCACTCGATGGCAGCAAATTTGGTTTTCCCAGCTTGCCTTGGGCTCAAGCCCCAGCTTCTCCTCTGCATCTCTGTGGCTGCATGGGTGAAAATGGTGTCGTTAGTTACAAGGCCCACAGCCTACAGCTTGGAAGGACAAGGTGTTCGGGGCTGGGTAAGTTCTTGGTCGGGGTCACCTGGCAGGTTTATGGGGTGGGTTGCCGTGCAGGTGGAAGGGGCACGTGACCCAGTAAGCGAGGTAGGCCCAGGCTGACCTGGACCTGCTTATCAGCCAGGCAGCCCTTGGCACGGGTTCGCTGCATCTTTGAAGTAAGCCCATGCTGGCCTCACTTCCCAATGCGCCGTCTCTGTCCAAGCGAAATCAAACGCACAGCCATTGAATCGTTTCCAACTTACCGTGCCCCCTTGGGCAGGGCAGAAACTGCCCCCTGTGTGTATCTGAGACTGTGGTCGAAAGCTCCGTCTTTCTCCTGAGGAGTGGTCAGTGGTTTTGAACTGCTGACCTTGCAGCTAGCTGCCCGTCACATAACCACTGTGCCAGCAGGGCTCCTCCATCCCTGTCAGGGACTGTGAACGTGCAGAGAGTCTTTGGGTCCATTGGAGCCTGCTCTGGATGAGGGCCGGGCAGGGGGACGCCAGCCAGACATAGAAGCGGACTCTCTGATGTGGTGAAAGAATGTGGCCTTGCCCACGACAGGTTAGTAAGTCAGCACAAGTAGACCCGTGCTTCCCTTGCTGGTTAGGTAACCAACCCTGGTGAGCCACCAGTGTCCACTTAGAGGACCTTCTCTCCTGTGCAGTTTCTCAAGGATACGAAAATTCAGGATTCAGGCACGGTCTGCTCTGGGTGCTGCTGCATCTGGAGTGCTGGGGGCTCTCAGGCAGATGTGCAGGGGCACTCGCTGAGTGCCGCTCCCACGAGCTCCCTTCTGCTCAGGAGCAGGAGGCCCTGAGAGAAGGGGTGGGGTGTCCAGGGCCTCCTCTTGGCTCCCGTCCTGCCTCTCAGATGCAGGCGGGTCATTTTTTCTGAAGGCAGGCAGCTTGAACCTCCTCCAGGGGCCTGGACTCCACCCAGCCATCAAGCGAATACCACTCATGGCTATCAAGTGGATTCTCATTCTAGCAACCTTCTGAGTGGAACAGAACCGCCCCTGTGGGTTTCCAAGGCTGTAAATCTTTCTGTTTTTCATCCATTGATTGGAGGCTCATGCAGTTCTTGTCACAATCCATTGTGTCAAGCACAGCGGTACATATGTTGCCTTCATCGTTTTGAAAGCATTTTCACTCGACCTGAGCCCTGGGTATCAGCTCCTCACTTGTCTCTCCCTCCCTCACGCACCCAAGGCTGTAAATCTTTACGGGTGCCAAAAGCCTCATCTTCCTCCCTAGGTGAGCAGGGTCACCTGCTAGGCCTCCAGGGCTCCTGTCCTCAGCCACAGGCCTCGGCGAACCTTGAGGCCGCTCCAAGCCCGGGTTTCTCTATCTGTAAACGAGAGGGGGCGCCCGTCTCGGGTGGGTGTGAAATGGACCATGCTGGTGGGGTCAGCTGCCACGGAGGTGCCCCTGGACACAGCAAACCAGGACTATCACCGGGACGGGCTGCAGAGCAGATCCTTGCACGCTATTCGGGTTGTATGGGTTGAATTTTTTTTTTTCAAAAGAAAATTGCCAGGCCTTTCTTCCCACTCCAACTTCGTCTAGACGCTTCCCTGAAATCTGGTCAGCATTGTAGTAACACGCAAGCCTCCGCCGACAGACAGGCGGGAACTAGGCATGAGAAGCAGTGTGAGGGACTTGAACCCGGGTCTTCACAGAAAAGGTGAGAACTCTGGCACTGAGCCACTGCTGCCGCCTCTCTGCCAAGCACACAGTAGGAGCTTAATGGGGGGGAGGGGGCAGGAAGGGCTCAAACACTGCCCTGAGCACTGGAGGGAGGCCCCAGCGAAGATGACAAATGGGAGAAAGGAAAAGCCCTCCTAGAATGTCCCCAAGCTCTGTGAGGAGGGGGATTGGAAGTCCTCCCTCTCTGGCCAGCCTCAGTTTTAGAGTAACTAACAAGCATTTGACCTGGCAGAAAGGGGAAGAGAGTCCTCCAGAGGGGGCAGAGGGAGAGGAAAGGCTGTGGCCTGGGGGCGGGGCAGGTTGCAAACAGGCCAGAAAAGGGGCAGGGACAAGAGAGGTGTGTCTGTGTATGTGGTGGCACCGACAGTGAAGCACATGACCACTAACCAGAAGATTGCCCATGCACATCCTGAGCCCCCTCCCCCCACAGCAGAAAGGCCCTGCCCAGGGACTCCAGGTGCGCTCCAGGGCAACTGGCGGTTTGTGTTTAATGCATCTGTGTGGAGAGGGGGGGCAGGGGAGGAGGCACAGAGAAAGATGGGAAGAACCCAGGCTGGATGGGGAAAGGACTTGAAAAATGACTCAAGGGTTGGAATCTGATCCTGTTGGCTGTGTTCACAAAAGGCAAGCGCCAGCCAACCCCAGATTGTACCATGTTAAACTTGGGGACGGTTGAGTGTTTGGGGGGGTGGAATCCCGCCCCCCCCCCCCGCTGTGGTTTTGGATTGGGGGGGCAGACTTTCGTTGGGGATGTCTGTCTGGGTCTGAGCCCCTTCTCATTTCTTTATCCGGGGACCTGCGCTGTGTGTTTCCTTCATAGAAAACAACTTCTCTGAACCGCATCTATCTTGAGCACAGACGGAGCGCAGGATCTGCTCCGGGCTTCCCCCCTCAGCCCTATCCACCAACGCCATTGACAGCAGGGTCGTTGAGCAATTGTCACAATTCATCATTGCCAACAACAAAATCCACTCCTGTCCCTTTAAGCAACAAAGGGCTTACAAAGCATCTCGGAGCCCTGGGAGACCCGAGGAAATGCTTCCCAAGCCTTTGCACCAGCCTGTCGCGGGGCATTGGTATCTGGGCACTTCCGCAGCCGCAGGGGGCCCTGGCTTCAGAACCACCCTGCCCCTCCTCCCTGCCCCCTGCCCGCCCTGGGCCCCACCCCCACCTCTGCTCTGACTCACTCATGTCTGATGGGTGGAAGGTCTGTCACTGGCGGAAAAGAGTCTGTGACCTTTGAGTTCGATTCCCAGACGTTCACAGAGTAGAGGGGCTGGTGGGGTTTTCTAGGCTGTGATCTCCCCGGGGCCGTTCTTCTGCTGTGCGACTGGGTGGGTTTGAACCTGGGCCCTTCACGGTGAATAGTGAGTGGGTTGTACAATTGCATGCACCTACCAGGGACCTGTAGCATTCAAATCAGCAGGCCTGCTTGGAGGCAGAGGTGGGCCTACACTGCGGGAAGCCATCTCCATGGAAGGCCGTGCATCAGAGGTTTGGGGCAGCCGCGCCCAATCTCTGCGCACCCCCAAGCTCCGGAGAGGAGGGATTGCTTGGGTACTGCGCAGGCGCCCGGCAGAGACCCACCCACCTGAAGTCGTTCTAGACAGGACCAGGCCACACCAGGACAGTGCACCGCTCATGGAAAAGACACCTCTGTCCCCACCGGACAGGCCTGAGCCCAGTCCCCAGAGAGGGCCACGCAGCCGGGCCATGCCTGTGCTTGTCTCTGAAGCGCCTTCCTTGGCCGGGACCTCCAGTTCAGGCAGCTGTGTCGCTATTTCGAGATTCTTTGTTCTCTCCCTGGAATTCTGGGGACGGCTCTGCCAGCTTGGAGCCTGGGCACAGTGCTTTCTCAGCAGCTGATAACAGCTTGGATTAAGAGATGAAACCCGGGCAGATGTCCTAGCTCTGCCTGAAATCAAGAAGCCCAGCGGATGTGCTCCAACCGCAGTGCGCCCAGCCCTGGGAGAGACAGGCCAAGGCGTGCGTGGGGTATGGCAGGTATGGCCCCTGTCCTGTGCCCTCGCCAGCTGGGAGAGCTCTTTCAGCGAGTTAAAACGAATCGCCACGGGCGCTGCTTTGCCATCCGAGCCACTCACGGCTGGGGGCCACTGAGGGCAGGAGAATTCGGCCTCCAATCCATGCTAGCGCAGAGGCCATCGTGGCTGTCATTGGAGTGGCTGCAGGGCAGCCTAGTGGTCAGGGCTTGCTGCAGCTGATGTCACAACAAAGGGAGGGGGAGGTGCCTCTCCAGATGGGGAAACCAAGCCCCAGGAAGATGAGGTGCTCCAAGTCTTTTTGACTTCAAAGCCTCCGCTCCGACTGCACACACACACACACACCACCAGCAGGCAGGCTCTGAAGTCACCGCTGAAGCTAACTTGGAAGCACTGTGCTCCCCTCTCCTGGGGCTGCAGTCACAGGATACCGGATAGCCTAGAAGAACAGAAATGTACTGCCTCCCGTTCTGGAGCCTGGGCATCCTCTGTGAAGGCTCTAGGGAAAGAGTCACTGTGGTCCACTTTGGGAGCCCCAGGCGCTCCTGGGGGTCGTCTCCTGCAGAGCTCTGCCCCTGTCTGGACATAGAAGGCTCCAAGTCTCTCTGCCTCTCTTCTCACCTTTGTGAGGACCCCACACTCAGCTTAGCTCAGGACCCACCCTCCTCCTCCTGGGTGACTTCAGAGAAAGATTCCGATTCCCATCAAAGTCCTGTTCACAGCCATCAGGGTGGGGTCTGCAGCATGTCTTTTGGGGAGATAGAACTCAACCATAGCCCCACTGCTTAGTCTCCCTGAGGGATCCCTTTGACCATGCCACATCCGTCAGATGAGGGACCTCACAGCTGCACGCCCAACCGCCCATCCCAGTTTCTAGGCCAGGGTCAGGGCCAGTACCCCAGTGAGACGGGACTAGGCATCAGGGGTCATGCCCGGGCTTGGCAGGCCTTTGCCAGCTTATAACTCTGGGCAAGTCACCTCCCCTCGTGGGGCTCAGTTTTCCAAAGATTATTGATGAGCTTCTACTCTGGGCCAAAGGGACACTGGTGACTTCATGGGAGACATCCCCATCCACCCGGGAGACTCGGCTTGGGTGGAGTCTCTGCTCAGGCACCCCATGCCCAGTCTCCCCACATGTGCCAGGGTGTAGTGGTGTGTTCCTGTCATGCCAGGCAGGTTTCAGTGGAGCTTCAGACTAGGAAGAAAGGCCTGGTGATCTTCTTCCAGAAATCAGCCGATGGAAACCCTATGGGCCCCCACAGTCCTATCCAGCTCTGACCGTGGAGGTGGAGCTGCACCAGACAGCAGGCTGTCCCTGTGTGCACGGGGTCCCCGTGGGTCAAAGGCTGGCTCCATGGCAGCCACAGCCACCTTGTGCTAGGCCCCAAGAAACCAGACAGACCAGATTAAGAAGGTCACCTTCCAGCAGAAGAAAGGCGTGCTGGAAGCAAGCGGCCCATGGTGAGGGAAGTTCTCGGGGGGCAGTTTGAGGCGTGGGTGGTGAAACCGCTCCTCTCTGAGGAGGTGACCTTTGAGCTGAAGGGGCAGCCTCATGAAGGAGCCCCTGCAGGGGGTGTGGAAGAGCAGAAAGAAGACCGGGTGGGCCCAGGAGGAGCCCAGCTTAAATGAAAACAAGCACCGCCATGGCCAGATCAGATGAAGATCTTAGTGGCCAGGGTAGGGAGCCTCAGGGAGGCCCAGAAAGAGCATGGGGTTTCATCAGGGGGAAGATAAGCTCTGATTTAAGGAACTAACTGTCCCACTCACTGTTCAGAGTAGCCGGAGGATTACAGCAACTGACAGAAGCGGAATCCGACAAAGCAGAGTGGGGGCCTGTCCTGTGTCAGTGGATGAGGCCAGTCAGAGCAGGCCGGATCAGGAAGCTCTTTCCTGCCGGTTCACCAGCACCGTAGGGCCCCACTGGGATGCCCTGACTCCTCTTAAAGTTTTTAAAGGTCTAGAAGCAATCGGGGCACCATGGGTTCCGTGTGGGGCCACTAACTGGGATCCACTAGCCTGGGCAAGTTTCTACTGATGACCTCATGGGTAGATGACCATTAGATACAAACTGCCGATAGCCTTACGTTTGAGTCTTTGTGTGTAGGTCATGTGGACGAGGACTGCCCAGGGCATGTCCACCTTAGATGGGCATGGGCCAGGGTGGCTAACGATCTGCTTTCTAGGGCTTCCTTGGGGCTGTGGTTGGCTCTTGTTCTGGCCAAGAAGCAGTGGGCCTCTGCTAGGAGGGGGTGGGAGGCCTGAGTGCGCTAAGGATGTTTGTGAAACCCAGTCCCTAAATGCCAGCAGGAGGTGTGTGGACTGGGTGTCTCAGAGAACCTGGTGCTGGCAGCTGGCGGGCGGGGCAGGCGGCCGCCTGGTTCATCTAATGAGGACGCAGTTGGAAGCCAGGCTTCGTCCAGTCGCCTTAGAAATGGAAGCGGACTCTGGTGAATTCGAAAGTCAGACGGCGCAGATTTCCATCTTGGCTGGGACATCCGCAGAGGAAATCAGATACAGTAGTTTTCACTGGGGAATGAATTTGTTTCACAAAAATTGGAAATGAATTTGGCAGTGAGCTTTCTGGCAGGTTGGCGGGAGACGGCATGGGGATTGGGGGGAGTAGAAAATCCAGCTGATACTTGAAACCTGAATTGTCCACTTGGAGGAGGGGTTCCTGCCTAACAAAGGAGCTTTGAGCACCAGGAGCTGAGGGGCTAGTTGGATGGGGAGCCGGAAGTCTCCCAAGACACACCCAGGCTGGTATGTTCTGATACACCCGTCAGCCATCATTGGGCCTGTCCCTATGACCTCTCCAATCCATCCTGTCTTTCCCAGTCCTCGTCTTGGACAAGTATATCCCACACCTGTCTGGTTTGGGAATCGGCAGCTGTCTAGCTCAGGGCGGAAGTCACACTCCCCGCCATTGAGTCGATTCTGACTCCTCGAGGCCCTTCAGGATAAGATAGAATTGCCCGTATGGGTTTGAGAGACTAATTCTTTATGGGCGTAGAAAACCTCGTCTTTCTCCCAAGGAGCGGTTAGTGGGTTCAAACCACTGGTCTTATGGTCGGCAGCCCAACACTTAGCCACAACCCACCAGGGCGTCTCTTTCGATCGGGAACCAGAGAGTCAAGACTCATGTCCCACAGCCCCGGCAGTTTTGTCACAACGACTGAAGTCCGCCATTGTGGTACCAAGCTCCAGAGCCCAGGAAAGTCGCCGGGGGCTGCCGGGGGCTTGAGAGGCAGGGTTGGGAAACCAGCCAGCCCAAAGAGACCCTGGCTACCCCGACCTGGGGGCAACTGGAAAGAACTGGGCTTGGGACTTGGGGGTTCTAACCAAGTTTATTTACAAAAGGGGATGATGGGCTGGATTTGGCCTGCGGGCAGCTGTGTGGAGACCTCTCATCTCGGCCCTCTGGTCACTGGCGCAGCCACGGGCTGCGCCGTGAGAATGTGCTGCTTTGTAAACTGGCCTGGCTTCAACATCTGGCCACCCCACTTCTCCAAGGCAGTCTTCTTCATGGTCTACTCCCCAGGTCCCCAAGACGTACTGCCAGTGTTCCCTCTTCTGCTCTCTTCATCCTTAGATCCTGGATTCTGGACATAGAGGGGAATGTGTCTCTTCCATCTCTTTCCCTTCATGCCAATCCAAAAACCCAACCTCCTGCCCCCGAGTCCATTCTCACTCCCAGTGGTCCTACAAGGCCGAGCAGGACTGCTCCGTGGGGTCCCTGAGACGGTCAGTGTTCTCGGGAGCAGGCGGCCCCATCTTGCTCCCTCAGAGCAGCTGGGGAGTGTGAACCACTGACCTGGAGATTAGCAGCCCGGTGCTTAACCAACTACACTACAGGGGCTCCTCTCCTGAACGCTTAATAGCTCCATCACATTCTCTCTACAAGGATCCAGAGATGATGTTGGTTAAGGGCAGGGGGGCAGAGGGGGACGTGGTGCGGCCGAGGCAGGGGGTCTTTCCCCAATAGCATCTTGTTTTTTCAGAAGATAAATCAATGGGCATTCGCCACCAAAAAGGAAGGCCTTCTCCCAAAATTGAAGGATAAGATGTCAGACTGCCTGCTTTCTGAAGCATAGTTGATTTTTTGTGTTTTTTTTTGGGGGGGGGAAGGGAGGGGGGTTGTTCAGCTGTAACTCCAGCAACAGCCACTTCTCTGGGAGGGAGGCGTCAAGCCCCTGTTTGAGCACAGAGACACTGGAGTCCGGGTTACAGGGATGATTCAGCTTGTAGGGAGAGCTGGTGAGAGAGTCAGGATTTGAACCCGGTCTCTCTGTGCTAGAGCGGTGGCCATGAAGCCTCGGCTTCTTCTTGTTGTTCTTGTTCATTTTGTGATGGGATAGATAAAAGACGTGATTCTGTGACGCTGGAAAGAGTGGCAGATGGTTTCGAACTGCTGATCTTGCAACTCATAACCTCTGATGCCAGCAGGGCGCCTGCTCTGTGACACACACCAAGGGACTACCAGTAGTATCATGGTGCTTTTGAATAATGATTTCCATGCCTAGAAAGGCACACCTGTGGTTCTTGCTATTGTTATTTTGGGTAGGTGCTGAAGGAGTACTAGGTACCAAGACAGGCCTTTGACTGACGTTAGATATGAATCTTGCTGAGCTGTTCCAACTCAGGTACGAATGTGACGGAAAGCCAGAGTTAGAAACAGAGCCCATCTGTCATCTCAGGGACTGCCTCTCTCGCAGAAAGCTTGCTATTCTCCTCAGCCATCATTTTCAGCGCGCGGCGGGGGGGTGTCAGAAAGTTGTGGAGTACAGTTCATTAGCTTCCCATCCCACTTTTCCACCACACAATTCAATGACATTCAAGACACCCAGAGACGTCGTACAACCATCCCCACTATCCGTTTCCAAAAGAGCAACGTCGGGGAACACCAGGAAAACCGTCCTTGTGGTGGAGTTTTGGCTGCACTGTGACTATGGCCCTGGGCTTGAGCCTAGTCACCCTGGGGAGACTGGCTCCAGTCCGGGCAGCGTTTCTCTGAGTCAGAACTGCCTAGATGGCCCTTGAACAGTTAACAAACTTGGCACTCCTTCGGCAGTCACTCCCCTGGCCACTGGAAGCCACTGACAAACTGTGGTCTCTGTACACCTGTCTATCTCCTGTGTCTGTGGATTATATAATGTTTGTTCTTTGGTGTCTGACTTATTCTGTCCATCATGTTTTTGTGGCTCATACATACTTATTATAGCCAGGTAATATTTCAAGGGGTGTGAAGGGGTTCACTTTGTTCTTTTCGGCCAGAGAGTAACTGGTCAGTAAAGCATCCCCTTGGGCAGGGATGGAAGGGATAGTGGGACAGGAGGAGCAGAACTAGGGCCAGGAGGCCAGGGACTACACCAGGGGCAGCAGAGACTGGAGGGTCTTGGAGGAGGGACCGTGGACAGGGGGACAGGATTTGTAATCTGGTGGGGACAGGTGAGCGAGGCTGCTGTGAAGGGTGACCCCCTGTGGGCAGAGGAACAGAGAGTGACCACAGGACACCCTCCCAGATGCTTGGTTGAACTGTGGCCACGAGGGGAGGGGCAGGAGAGACCTGCTTGAGGTCCCTCAAGCACTCAGTGCCCCACAGAAGAGAAGCACTGGCTTCTTGGGCAGCAGCCTCTCTTTGCTCTGGACGATTTAGGTGCAGGTAGAATCCTGACTCCCAGCAATGGAACTTGGTGGGTCTGAAGACCCAGGAAGTCTTTGGAAGGGGAGCAGCCAGGCCAGCAGCGGGTGCTGTCCTCAGGGCCGCTGCCACCAGTGAACAACAAACACGATGGACCTACAGAGGATGTCCAGACTTGGCCCTTTGTGCTCCATCCCTCCAGTGCCTGAGCCTCTGCAGAGGGAAGCCCTAGTACAGACCCCCATGACCGGACCGCTGTGTGGGTTCAAGGAACAAACACATGTGAGGTGTTTCTCATTGAGAAAGGGACCCGTCTGGGGCTATCATGTACTCATGTGTCAGTTTCATGATTGGGAGTGTAGAGGTGGAGTCTAGCTTGTCAATCTGGAGATAGTCAATGGGACCTCTGTGTGGGCATGGCTTTCTCTGAGAATTCTGGGAAATCTCACGATATTTCCCATTGGAAGTGAGGAACTATAGACTCAGTTCCTTGGAAACTCTGTACTGACAAGACAAGATGGCAGCATAGACCCTGAGTCCTAGGAACTGGAGGAGCCAGAGGAGAAGCCACATGGCTCACCCTGATGGAACTGACCTCTGAAGCTGGGAAAGCCACAAAGAGACCCCTGCCAGCACCGAGATGCTTCTACCCTCAATGGATACTGCTAGTGGACCCTGAGCCCTGGAAGCGAGGAGCCATGGGGAAAGATCCCCTGCCAGCGCCAAGATACTTCCATCACTGCTAGATACACAAGACTCTGCACCCACTAGCCTGTGATTGTCCTGGTGTCATGGGACATGCTTCGTGTGTCGGAAGGAGACTTTATAGACTGGTATTAGCCATATGGGCTAATATCGGACTTATGACCTTGAGACTTGCCATGGAGGGCACACCAGCCACATGGGGAGGGCTCTGCAGAGTGACCCTGAGAGGGGACCCTCCCCATGGCCCCCAACAACCACAGCTACATGCCGTCACGACCGACTGGGTGGGGGGAGCCTGGTAGGTCCTGGATACAAGCCAGGCTGCGACCCGTGCAGTCGGTGGTCCAGAGAAGGATGGGCCTTCTCCTCCCGGAACAGTCGCCATCCAGGAAAAGCGCAGGGACAATGCTACCCTGCCCTAAAGGGTCGGTCATAGGAGCCGTCCCGGCTCAATGGCAGTTAAGTTCGGCTTTGGTTTTGCCTCTGGAAGAGGCAAGTGGGAGGAGGAGACATGGAGGGTGAGTGGCAGAAGGAACGAGCAGTGCGTTACATGGCCATGGCCTCTTCTGCAGGAGCTGAGGGGCGGTTGCCCAGGTCCCAACTAGCCGGGAAGAAGACTTCACCAGCGCTTGCTTTCCTTCTGTTACACAGCCCCCACCCCCTAAATAAACTTTGGATCCACTTCCAAGTCTGTTTGGAAATAGCAGTGACGGCTTTCATGAAGGGTAAATTATAAGCGCTTTGTTCGGAGCTGCGCTTCGGAGACCTTCAGAAATGCACGCAGTCCCCCGAGCAAGTGCTAAAATGCAGAGGAGACAAGAACCATATGGCGGGAAAGGCGCTGTCAGGCTGGGCTTAGGGCGAGCATGTGTGCTTTCCTGCGGTGGAACTTTCAGCACGTGTTCCAGAAAGAGGCCTTCCCCGCCACGGAGGTCAAGGAGACCCTCCCCTCGTCTCATAAATCCTGCCGGGGGGAGGCGGGGGAGGCGGCCTGTCTCCCGCACACATGCAGCTAATTACCCGGGGCCCCGGGCTCCCCCTGGGGAGTGGTTAGGAGTCATTTACTAGGGCTACAAGCGCCACTGCAGTTTGCAACCGGCCCAGCCAGGAAGACCAGGCCGGGTTGTCATTCGATTACCCACTGGCGTTTTCCCAGTCCAGGGATGGACACAGGTGCGAGGAAGGATGACATCTCCTCCCTGACGCCCAGCATGTAGCAGACCCAGAGAGGAGACTCTGAATGGGGCACGCTGGAATCCAGAGCTTCCGTGGCTGCCTCGGTGACCACCCACCTTCCTCCAGCTTGGCTGGGTTTGACCTGGGCCGGGGCCAGGCACTGGGCGGTTCAAGGCACCCCCGCTCTGCAGGTGCCCAGGAAGGTGGCTGGGCAGCTCCACTCACAGCTCTGAGTGCCGTCATCAGGCATGGCCCCTTACTCAAGAGCGGGAAGCCTTCAGGGGAGGGTCCGTGTCTTAGCTGGGTCTTGAAGGATATGTAGGCATTTTCCTGGCAAGAAATGGAACAAAGACCAATTTGGCAAAAGAACGGAGCAGGTATATGTGTTCTGGGTAAAGGGGGGGCAGAGGGACATGGAGGACAAGTAGGGGTGGGCAGAGTGGGTCAGAAAGGAAGGTCTGGGGCGGCGAGAAGGCCCCTGGCCAAAGAACACAGCCAGAATATGGAGCAGGCGAGAGAGGGCTGTAAAGGGGGGTGACTGGATCCCCCAGTTTGTGGTTGGAAGGCCCCTGCTGATGGGCAGAAGGAGATAAGGGAGGATCCCGGGACGTAGGGAAGAGGCACTGGCCTCCAAGCCACGGAGAGAGGCTGGTACTAGGCCTGGTGGGGAAGAGATGCACAAACTCAGGCCCCCTCTCTTACCAGCCACGTGACTCTGGGCCCATGACCCTGGATATATGCTGGGAGCGTTGTGTCCCTTGTACTCGGAGGCGTGAGGTTGGGAATTGTGGGCCAGGGATCGACCTCCACATCTCCAACCTGCCCTTCTCGGTGGACAGCAGTGCTGCTCACAGGGAGGGGTGACTCCGGTGGAGAGATGGCAGGGCGGGGGCCAGGCAGAAGGAGCAAGCTGATGTCTGTCGTGGCTGCGGTGATGGGCGGTGGTCCCTGTGATGGGAGCGCTGGCGGCGGTGTTGTCGTGGTGACCATGGGGGTCATTCTACAGTCGTTTGGTGCTGTCTGTCCAGTCGGTGTGAACACACAGAACCCTAAGAGAGCGGGAGCGCCACCCTCACCGTGATGGCTGTGTGAGCCCCTTGCCGCAGCCGCTGTGTCAGCCGTCTGGTTGAGGGTCTTCCCCGTGGTAGGGATAGCAGTGATGTGTGGAACCCTGGCGGTGTGGACGGTGACGCCTTGGGCAGTTCCAAGCGTCCAGCCTCTCCGAGGGACAGATGAGGCTCTCTGCTCCCAGAAAGCATTAGCGTCTTAGAGACCCACCAAAGAAGTCCCACTCTGTCCTATAGTCACACTGAGTCACCACCCACTCCACAGCAGCGAGTGCACTTTATGAGCCCAGACCTGGCGTTGAACCTGTAACTCGGTAGTCGTCTCCCCACCTCTGTGCCCTCAAAAGGCCGCACGGCACAGTGGAGAAGTAGAGAAAGCCCGGAGTATTTTGCAAGAAATTTCTATTTAGAGATGGTGGGGAAAGAGCCCCTTAAAGTCATTGCTTCCACCTGGGGACCCTGGACTGCAGGACACGCCAGTCCACCAGGGATGGCTCGGTCACACTGGAAAGCCACCTTGCCTGAAAGAAAGAGCAAGTGCCTCGGAATTGGGCACAGCTGGGTCCGAGTCCCCCACTCCGCCCCTCTCCAGCTGCAAGGCTGCAGACACGTCCTCCAGCCCTCGCCCCATGCCTGGTTCGTTTCATCCGCAAAGCATGGGTGACGCTACCTCCCCAGGCGGATTGCCAAGAAAGAAAGTTGACATCTGGAAATAGCTGGAAAACACCCCACACAGTATGTGGCATGGAGTCCCCTGGGATGGGGGTGGGAGGGTTGGTGTGCATGTGTGTGCCAACCCAAAGGCTGGAGATCAACCCCCCTCCCTCCCAGCAGCGCTATAGGAATCTTCTTTCCCAAACGTGGCCACTGAAGACCTGCCAGACACGGAGCCCTGGCGAGTAGCGCACAGCCTGATCACCGTGGCCGGCGCGGTCTGCAGTGGGGGCAGCCCTCCCACACTGGCTCCAGAGAGAGGAGATTCTCAGGAGGGAGACCTTGGTGTGGACTTCTCCCTAGCTCCGGCTTGCGGGTCTGCAGCCACAGCCACAGCCAGGGCTGCCCAGCAGCAAGCAAGGACACGAGGGGCTACTTGCCCCGGGTGACTCCTGGCAGCTCTGAAGTGGGAGATGGCCCCAGGCCTTTCCTGGCAGCACCCACAGCAGCTGGAAGGGGAGCCCTGGGAGCTGGGAGTCAGAAGCGAGTCAAGCCCAATGGGCTCCTTGTGGAAAGTGAAGTTGCAGCCAGGAGACTAGGGCCTTCCCTGGGTAGTCCCTGCCCCCCAGGACCTCAGGGCCTGGAAGGGACCCTCCTGCATCTAGGGTCCGGTGGGGCACCTTTTCTTCTCCTGATGACATCATTTGCAGGCCCTGCTAATCCCTCACTTAATGATCTTCTGCAGGCCCTCCTGATCCATCACTTCATTATCTCCTTTCTCAAGTATCTCGTTCCTCCGGTGATGACGAGAACTGCTTCTCGTGGGGACGCATGCGGGGTTAGCTGGTTTGGAGGACCCCGTGGTTACATACCATTGGACTAACCACAAGGTCGGCAGTTGGAAACCACCAGCCCCTCCGCAGGAGAAACGCTCAGTCTCCCGTAGAGTTCGTCTCGGAAACTCGCAGGGACAGTTCTGTTCAATCCTACGGGGCTGCTGGGGCCCAGAATTGACTCAATGGCAGTGGATTGGATATAGCCCGTGGGCCAGATGCTACCCATCCCCCGTCTCGGGGATCCTGACACCCCCACACAGCCTCCTGGTCTCAAACACACCTTCCTGCTGTCCAGACCCCGGCAATTCCATTCACTCCGGTCAGAAGCTGGGTCCACCGGGGGGAGGGGAGGAGGCTGTGAGCGTGCCTATGGCGACAGGGACAGTATGGGTCCTGGTCCAGCCTTTGAGGGACTCCCCCTGCTTCCCCCAGCTTCCCCAGCCACTGTCAGAGCACTCAGACTCCTCTGTTGGGACCCTGGCCTCTGTCAAGCGGAGGTCACCAGGACAAAAGGACAAGGCTTGTGTCTGGTTCCTTGTGGGTGTCTTGATCCCCGAGGGCCTGCAGGGAGGCGCAAGTATTTCTGGAGAGACTTCATGAGTGACGAGGCCTGGGTGTGGGTATTCATTTCACACAGATGGTGTGGCTTGCATCGCGAGGACAGAAACCCAGTGCACACGATGGGCTCACTGTGAGTGGGAACCCCCTGGCCAGCACCTCACAGCACTCTCTGAGCAGATCCCTTCTGAGGGTCCTGAGAAAGGGACCCTTCCATGCCTGTCTCCTAGCCTCTGGTCCTGGCTGTCAGCGCCCCTTTATGTCGTGCCTGCCAGCCGAGCACCCCGCCTCGCCTTGATGTCTGTCCTTTTCCGAAGACCCCAGGCAGGAGGGATGAGGACTAGGCCCCACCAGACTCAGGGTGACGCGGTTGGTAAATCAGCGGGGCTTTCGGAGACAAGTAGGCCAATATCCATGATCTTTTCATCCCACTTTTCCTCCAACTTCGATGCCCACCCCACCCCCGCCCCGGAATGCAAACAAAGACCCAATTTCCCCAAACAAGGTCCCACTCACAGGCACAGGGGCCAGGAGCTCAGCCTCTATTTTTGGAGGCCACGGCTCATACCGGGTATTTCTTTCCTCAAAAATCCAGGAGTTCCTCAAACACGTCGACACAGAACTGACGCCTGACCCAGTGAACTCCATCCTAGGCCTACCCCCCAAAGCCTTGACAGGCAGGGCTCCAAGCAGATGCTTGTCCGCCATGTTCATCTCAGCGCTGTTCACAGTAGCCCCAAGGGGGCAGCAGCCCCCGCGTCCAGCCCTGGCGGAGTGGGTGGATCACATGCGATCTCTCTATGCACGCGGTCTTGGGGTTCTCCCGCTGGACAGGGAAAAGAGCTTCTGATCCGCGGAGATGCATCTGGAGAGCCTTGTGCTGAACACGTTCAAGTCGGACTGAAGGACAATAGCGTCTGACTCCACGGATGGGAGATGCCTGCAGATCAGAGCTGGCCGGCGGCCCCCCGAGGGCAGTGGCGGCGGGGTGGTCATGGGGAATTTGGGGAAAGGGTCGTGGTGTGGTTGCACAGCAGGAACGTCTTCTGTGTCAGCAGCCCTGTGTCGGCACAGCACACGGAGTCCCCACACGTTTCTGCGTGCACGTTTTTGTCGTACTGCGGTGTTGGTATTCTTGGTGTTGTTGTTTGATTTCCCACTTTGAGGCCAAGGAGCTGAGGGACAGAGAATTGGCCTGGTGAGTGTGATCTGAGCTGTCCCTCCGGCAGCCCTAGGACCTGGGTCACATCCCCGTTCTGCAGGGCGGAAGCTCAGTGCAGAGACAGGAAAGGGCTGGCTGTTGCCTTCAGTCTGTGGCGCCTCACTGATACCGGGGCTTTTGAAAACAAGCTGAGGGGCGGTGCTGCCTCCACCCCCCACCCCACCCCCGGCATCGATAGCCAAGTTTTAATAATTTAAAAAAATTAAAAAGAACAGAAAAGAAAAGAAAGAAAAATGCCAGAGAGGGTGTAGAGGGGTTGGTGTCTTCATGCCCTGTGGGTGGCACTGTAAAACTATACAACCACTGTGGACATCGGTCTGGCATTTCCTCGAGAAATTATAGAAATGCCATTAATGATCCAGCACTCCCTCTACGCAGTATATAGCCTCAAGAAATAAGACCCAGAATGCAAAGAGAGCCGTGCACAGCTATGTCACCCAGGCCTGGACAGTCCTCGTGGCCACCGGAGTCCAGGATACCACTCCGTCATGAGCCAGGATGGGATTGCCCAGTGAGCCAGGGAAACTGGGACTGACTTGTCCTTTCTAATGTTTCCCGAACGGCCTCACGTTTTTCCCACCACTCCAAGATCTGGCTGGTGTTCGATAGAGTAAAGCAGTCTCTCATATCTGTGGGGTCCGTGGGAGCAATTGTACACTTATAGAGAGGTCATAGTAGCGTCGTGGGAGGTAGGAGGGGTAGCAGTGAAGGAGTCAGACACATTTCACAGTAGCATGCTCCCCTTCAGAAGGGCCATGATCTCAGCAGCCAGGTCCACGCAGAGAGCAGGAAGAGAAGGATGGGGGAGAGAGCGTCTTCTCTTCATTCCTGACCAAGGCCTATATATACTTAGGGGTGTGATTACAGGTAACACACGTCACAGGGAGGGACTACATATGCATATGCATCACAGGAAGGGGCCGAGCTAGGGATGTACACGTAATAGGAAGGGGAGAGACTAGAGGTACACATGTGACAAGATGGGTGGACCCTAGACTCAAGAGGGAGCCTAACCTTGATCACCCTTGAGTGGACTCAACCTTCTCTCTGGACTCTCCTTCAGGGAGACAATTACTACCCTTATCAAAAAGGGAATGGGCCCTACTTAGGGTGGGGCAGTCTTTCCAAGGCTCCTACAACTTTTTAAACAGGGGGCCAGTTCACTATCCCTCAAACTGTTAAGGGTCAGATTATAGTTTAAAAAAAAAAAAAACTATCAACAAATTCACTGTGGGCCCGGGATGAGTCAACTGCTAAGTAAGAGAGGCAGTGGCGGCAAAAACACCCAGTGGCTGGATAAATGTCCTCGGAGGGCCACATGTGGCCCGCGGGCCGTAGTGTGAGGATGCAATATAGTCTGATCGCTCTAGATGGCTGATAACCCTCAGGAAGATTAGCCTCAGCAAGATTGGCAGCTTGCACTGACCTCCAAGTGCACAGTCATTTACCATGAGTAGCAAGCAGCGTCTTAGGTGTGGCATGTATTGGGGGAGACAGCCTGGGGAGTAGCCCTTCTGGATCCCGCAGATCGGCATCTGTCTCCTCCCAACCCCACCGCACCTTCCCACAGAACCGAGGCCTCTCTTCAAATGTAGCAGGGAATCTGGAGGGAAGCACAACTAAGCCTGGGCTTACCTTGCTCAAGGCGGGCTGCTCTGGGCATGGATCCGAGTCAGCAGGCAGGAGTCCAGCTTTCAGGGAGTTTCCGTGGCAGGAAGAGAGAGAAGCCCTAAGGAACCAAATGTAACGTAAATCCACAAGGAAAGTGGGTGGGTTTGGGAGTTGTTGGGCTTTTTTGCTCTCATGAAACATATGTCAGGAACCCTTTGCCATCTTAACTAGTATAATTTGGTGGTAAAATTATGTCAGGAACCCTTTGCCATTTTAACCAGTATAATTTGGCAACGTCGATGACGTTCATCTTGTGCAGCCATGACCACAATGTTTCAAAATGATTCCACCACTACTATAAAAAACCCAGTTTCCCCAAAGAGTCCCCCTTTCCCTTCCCTGAGCCCCTGGGGATCCCCAAAAAGCATTGGTCTTCGTGCCTTTGCCTGTTCAAGGTACATGGGGTCTACAGGATTTGTCCTTGTGTCCTTCTGACATCCGTGTCCATGGTCCATCGTGCGGAGCAGCATCAGAGCTTCACCGCAAGGGAGCGCCCTCCGTTGTGAGCCTGGCCCGCACTGAGTGCTCCCTGCATCTGTGGAGGGCCATTCTAATTTGTTTGCACCTTCTGGCTATTGAGAACAAGGCAGCCTCATGAACGTTATTGCAGAGACGAAATTCTTTTTGAGAGAAATAAATACCTGTGTTAGTCTGGGTCGACGAGAGAAACAAAATTCCTAGACACTCATATTTCATATGAGAGCATTTTTACATGAAGGATAAGTATACAATAAAGTATCCCAACTCGGGGCTGAGGCCCAGTGGCGTAAGTGGTTGAGTGTGGGGCTGCGGCCCATGGGCTTGGTGGTTCAAATCCAGCAGCAGCAAGGCTAGGTAGCTCCCACCACCACCAGAGGGCAGTGATGTCTAAAAAAAAAAACAAAAAAAAAGCATCCCAACTCAGTGCAGTCCAAGCCCTACATCCGACATTAGCCCCTATGTCTGACACCAACCTACAAAGTCCTCCTCAAACTCACAAAACACAATGACGCCGACTGCAGGAGGAAAGCTGAATCAGTCAGTGAGCGTGTCAACATCTCAGTGCTGGCAGGGGTCTCCACACGGCTGCTCCAGGACCCAGGGCTGCATCAGGGGAGGTCCATGTGGCCTCTCCTCAGGGATGTGTCACAGGAAGTGAGTCTTGCCAACCGAAGCAGGGAACCAGCAAAGGCAGTTGCCACCCACTGGTCCGACCATCAGAGAGCAAGAGACAAGAAAGGCAAGGCTCGCTGAGCCATTTATCTCTCCACCCTCCAAGTAATCCCACATGTGTTCACTGGCCAGGTTGGCACAATAAATCTTAACTGTCACAGTGCCCGAGAGAAAATAAAACAGGAATATATGACAGAGTCCCGGAGAGCGGGGACTTTCAGCATGCAGCTTAGGGAGGGTGTCCCCAAGGAAGTAAGCGAGAAAAGTCGGCTGTGCAAACAGGTGGGAAGAGAGGCCCAGGCAGAGGTAATGACTTGTGCAAAGGTCCTGGGGTGGGAATCAGCCTTAGGACGTGAGAGGCAAAAGGCAAGTCAAGCAACAGGCGGGCTGGGAGAGAAGGCAAGTGGTGGAGATAGTCTGAGGAGCCATGTGGGGAGTCTCCTTCCTCAGCTGCCACTACGGCGCCCCAACTGTCACATGGGAAGCCCTCAGGAAGGCCTCCCTCCTGGGTACTGCAGGATGATTGCTCACGATCGTACCCCACCCAAGCCCTCCAGGTTTAGGGCGCTGTGGAATTCATACCCTTCACTCACAGAGGTTCTGTCTTCTTCTGGTTAGGAGCCAAGGGTCCCAGAATTGGGGCCCGTCCAGGCGTACCTCACCCTCCTGAGCTTCACAGTCATCATGTGCATCATCAACACAAGATGTGTGGCAACCCTGTGTTCAAGGAAGCTTATCAGTGCCATTTTCCCGACAGCGTGTGCTCGCTTCTGGACACTTTGGAGGGTGGTTCTTACAGTATTTCAGACTCTTTCTTAAGGCTCTTAAGGCACAGTTAGTGGGCCCCAGTGGAGTGTCACCATAACTTTGATGTGCACACAAACAAAGTCTGTTCCAACCCATAGAGACCCAACAAGACAGGGTAACACTGCCCCGTGGGCTTCTGAGACTGTCATTCTTTGCAGTGATAGAAAGCCTCGTCTTTCTTCCTTAGATCAACTGGTGATTTTGAACCACAGTCCAATGAGTAGCCACGAGGCTACCAGGACTCCTTTGAGATGCCAGACAAGTCATGTGACTCGCTTTATTGGAATAGTTACTGCATTGCACTGGTCTGGACCTGGCCCCACGAGGTCTCAAGGTCTGCGTATGGTGGGCCTGGTCCACCTGCAGTGGATTGTGGGTGCTGAGTGGCCAGTACTTCTCCCGAGAGTGGCCTTCCCAAACCCATGCCCGCCACCGGGCTGGCCATGTTCCAGACAAAGACTTCCAGCTGTGCCGCCTCACCTGCCCTTTCCTAGAACCTTGAGCTGGTGGGGCAGGGCAGGGCAGGGCTCTCAGAATGCAGGTCATAAGGGATTCTCATGAAAATCAAAGCTTGCGTGAATAGGCTTTTAAGTTTTTCTCTCTTTTTTTTTAAGGCACAAAGAAAGAGCTTTTCATTCTCGGAAAACAATAAATCCTGGCCTTCGTTAAGTTCGGAGAGCTACCCCGGCCATGTGTCAGTGATTAAGGCTTCGGGGTGAAGGGAGAGTTGAGGAATTTACCATCTGTGGGGTGTGCTGCTCTCTATGTGCCTCTCCTCCTGCCGAGCCTGCTTTCCAACAGGAAACAGCCTCCCAGGGGAAGATGGGCTCTGGGGAGACGCTCATTGGCACGAGCACAGGGCTGCATCTGACAGAGCCCCGATCACCCATACACCACCAGCCATCACCCCGGGCTGTCCAGCCCCCCAGCGGCCCCATCGCCAATGACACACCTGGTGCTACCCCCGCATTCACCTCCTGTCCAGACACCACCAGTCCATTGCCCAACCACAATGTCTTTGGGTTCCGGACCTTCCTTGGCCTGGGCACAAGCTCATTTGACACTGACATTAACCTGACTCCTAGCCCCACCCCTCAGCACCCAAAAAGGCCCTTCTCTCTCTGGCGTCCTTGCTGCCCACCCTTCCACATCTCTAGCCGTCCTGGGCGGCCAGCTTAGCGGGAACCCATCATTGTATCCTCCTGTGGGGCTTTTCTCCCTTCTACAAATTTGCTCAGTCCTTCCTGGGCCAAAGGAGTGTGGGCCGGGGGCTCTGCCAACCCAGGCAACGTCCTGTTACATCATTCCCCCCCACGCCCCATGACAGATGGGGCGGCCACATGCCGCGCGTCTGTCCCTGGAAAGGACTCCTCCAGCAGTTCCCACCCACCTACCCCCCGCTCCCCCTTGAAGCCTCCGCTGTAAGACTCGGGGAGCTGGAGCTGTCGGGGAGCAGAGATTCTGCTATAAGAGTTGCTGCCCCCTGTGGATGCCCCCAACCCGCACACATTGTGGGGGACACCCAAGCACTTTCATCAGCCCTGTCTCTCTGGCCCACCAGCCCTCCACTATCCATGTGCCCTCAGCCCACCTGCCTGTTTCCGACAGGCTCTGTAGGATTACTCTTGGACCCTGCTGCCACAATCCCCGTTCACTTCCAAGAAAAGGACAGAGAGTCGCCCGGAGTCTTCCCTGGGGGATGCTAATGGAGAGGCTGGAGGCTGGAGGGAACCAGAGGTGCCTAGGAAGAAAGGCCTGGTGACTACTTCGGAGTAAGCATCACGGAAGACCCCATGGGTCTATTCTGACCCACGAGGGTGGCCAGAGGCAGCGTCTCCTTGATGGCAACTGGCTTGGTCGGGCCCTGCCGGTGCAACAAACGTGCAAATGCACTTGGCATAATGGATGGATGGATGGTGAGAAGAGTGGCATGAACCTTTACTAATCATTAATAATTATTAAAGATTCATGGTGGGGAGGGAGGAAGGGAAATATGGGGTGGTGGAACTGGGGGCCTGGGTGGAGGGAGGATGTTTTGAGAGTGATGATGGCAGCAAGTGTGCCAATGAGGTCTGCATGCAATTGATGTATGGATGGATCGTGAGGGGAGGTGTGTGAGTCCCCAATACAATGATTCGTTTTTAAAAAAGGGGGAGGGGAAAGAGGAGCTTTTTTTTTAAAAAAAGAGGAGCTTATACCCAGGGCTCAAGTGGAAAATGTTTGGATATGTATGTGGCAACATGTGTGCAAATGTGCTTGATACAGATGATGTGCTGAATGTTATAATAGCTGTAAGGGCCCCCAATAAAATTATGTAAAAAAAGAGTTGCATGAGCCACCAATAAAATGATTTAAAAGAAAGGGTAACAAAGACCCCCAGTATGAAGTCCCCCACATTACCGTGCTCCCCAGGCCCCAATCTCACCAGGGACCCACCCCTTTGGAAGATGGTCCCAGGGTCTCCAGAAAGTACAGCGTGGTTGAATGGTGACCGAGTGGATACCACCACAGATCTGGACTCCTTAATCCCGTTTGCAATGCTTGATTCAAGCCACTGCTGGCACAAGGGGGGCATTTTACAGGGCACAGGAGATCATCCCCAAAGGGGGCCAGAGCCTCACTGCCAGCAGAAAGGCAGTCCTGCTCCATGCCAGGACATGGCTGGGCTGGAAAACATGATGCCGACTAGAAAAGCCAGACACAGAAGGACATGTGGCCAGGGTATGGTCCACTGGCATGGTCTATCCAGAACAGACAAGGATCGCAGCCCCCAAACCATTATGACTAAGCGACCCTGTGGAACAGACTGAGACTGCCCCATGGGGTATCCAAGGATATAGTCCTTTATGGAAGCAGATGACCGCATCGCTCGCCCTCAGAGTGACTGACAGATGGGTCAGAACCGCTGACTTTTGAGTGAGCAGCTTCAATCACCAAGCCACGAGGGCTCTTTAGAGACCTGCGTAGACGCCAAAAATCCATCAGTGGCTGCCTGGGGCGTGCAGAAGGGGGGAGTGGGGAGTTAAGGAAAGAGGATGCTGTTGTTGTCCATGGCGATGGAGACACGTGAACGTTGAGTGGTGCTGGCGGTTGCACACAGTGGGGACTCCAGTTCATGATTGTGCCTGAGCTGTCCAGGTCAAAAATGTTGAAACAACAGACACTCATTCCATATGCTTTCCGCACCTTGAATCAAAGGGGCCAGGGCAGACGGAGCCATTCCGGGTCTCCAGTGGTGCCAGCTAGGGACGTGACCTTTTATTTAACTCAACTCACTGCCATCAAGCCCACGCCTACTCAGTGATCCTACGGGAGAGAACTGCCCTATGGGTTTCTGAGACTGCAAGTGTTTGGGGAAGTGGGGAGAACGACTGGTGCCGTCACACCACTGAGTGATGCTGCCGCTAGCAACACCCACGGCAACCACGAGCCACCCACTCACGGCCTCTGAGGGACACTTCCGTTTTGCGTAGTTCCCACCATATGCGATAAAAAACGCTAAGATGTGATTATGAAAACTAGGCATTATTCAACCACTGACCTCCGGCAAACCTCTTCCCTTGTGGGAGAAAGCCTAGCAGCATTGAGAAGTCAGGACTCAGGCTCCGGACCCCTGGTTCTACCTTGTACGCGCTGTGTGGCCTTCAGAGACTCACTCCTCCTGCTGTGCCTCGGTGGGTGCTGTGTGTGGGGTTGTGTTGTGTGATCGGTCCCTGGAGGATACTAATAATCACCTGGTGGGTTGGTCTGTTGGTCGAGGAATGCAGGCACTAAGGCCATGCCTAGAGTTCGAGCGTGCTGTCCATGGCCCACACACCCGCTCCGACTTGCAGTGGCCCATGCCCAGCACCGCAGCACACAGCCTGCACCGTCCTCGGGTCTGGGGGGCACTCCACTCCCTCGGGGTGGCTGATGGGGATGTTGGGTGCCTCCCAACCCAGGACCTCGTCTTCCATCCCAGGATCAGACGGGGTCTGTTGGGGTCCGTAGGGTCTCTCCTCTGACAGGTTTGCAGAAGTCAATCACCCTGCCTTCTTCCCTAGTCCGGCGGAGTCTGGAAGCTCCACCAGACCTGCCCACCAAGGTGGCCCGGGTGGGACTGGAAATTCCAAGTGCGTAGCTTCCAGCATCAAAGCAGCACGAAAACCACCGCAGGGCGACACCCTGACAGCTGGGTGGTAGAGCGCGTCGATGAGTGCCTCGTGTGGAGTAAAATAAAACCAGATTATTAAGCCTTATTCTGAGGGAAACAAAAAAAAAAACACACAACCTATTGTTCTCGTGTCATTTCCAACTCCTGGTGAGCACGTGTGTGTTCAGGGGTGGGCCGGCCTCCCTCGGGTGTTCTCCGCTGTCTTCTTGGCAGAGACAGATCCCAGACCTCTCCTCTGTGGCAGAAGCGGGTATGTGTGAACCTCCTGCCTTTCTCTCCATGAGTAGCCCAGGGCACGGATCGACTGGTGTTGGGATTAAACACCATCAGGTTTAATACAAACGATACGGGTTAAACAGTGGCTGGTCCAGAGATCAGTCAGTGGTTCGAATCCACCAGCCCCTCCACAGGAGAGAGATGTAGCCATCTGCTTCTGGGAAGGTTGACAGTCTCAAGAACCCTCTGGCGTCTACTCTGTTGACTGGAGGGCAGTGGGTTGGGTTGGGACGGGTTGGGTTGAGATGGGCTGGATTGGGTTGGGTTGGGATGGATTGGGTTCAGAGTTGGAGTAGGCAGTGGTTTGGGTTGGGACGAGTTGAGATGGGTTCGGTTGGGTTGGGAGTTGAAATTGACTGGACGGCAGTAGGTTGGGTTGGAATAGGTGGGGTTGAGATGGGCTGGATTGGGTTGGGTCGGGGTAGATTGGGATGGGTAGGATGGGCTGGGGTGGGTTTGTTCATTGTTTTTTTATCAAAGGGGTGCTGTGACTGTCTGGCACTGCAAACCCCTTTGGTAACAAGGTCTCACTGCCATCAAGTTGGTTCCCATTCATAGTGACCCTAAAGGGCAGAGTACAATTCTGTGTGTGTTTCCAAGACAGCAACTCAATGGAAAGAGAGAGCCTCCTCTTCTCCCTCCCTCAGAGTAACAGTTGGTTTCAAGCTGCCCCCCTTTCAGATAACAGCCCAATGCATAACCATTATGCCACCAGGTCTCCTGGTGACAGTACCAATGTCCACCTTTGGGTTCTTCGTGAATGTGAGACGGAGGCCACTGCTGTCCTGGCCCCATGAGACGGGCCCTATCCATTTGATCCCCAATTGCCCTGTCCAAGGGGCTCATTCAGGGATGATCACTGGGGCAGGGGCAAGGAAGCAGGGAGGCCCTGAGGGCTCAGTGGCCATACCAGAGTCTGTGGGGGACAATCAGGCCATCACAGGGGAGGGGTGACCTGTCCACCACTAACGGGCAGCACTAAGGGAGGTGGTGTGACTGGGGGAGACTTTGGGGATTAGGGGACAGCTAGGTAGGTGGTAGGAAGACCTGGGAAGATCATGACATCAAGAACTAACGTCTTCATTCCGGTCATAGCGGGACACCCTGTGGACTTAGTCCGTGGCATGAGTCCTCTGGCCACCAGAGATGTGACTCTGTGGAGTTAGAAGTTGTTCCCTCCTGTCTGGTCTCGCACGGTGCCTGGGAAAGCCCTCGCCCTCCCTGGGGTTCTGTAATGTGCAGTTGCTGCTCTCAAGCACCACCGTCTTCCCCAGCCCCAGAGCCTCTGAATCTCTCTGAGAAATCACTCCAACCTCTGAAACCACCCTGAAAACCAGGCCCTCCAGCAGAGTACCCCATGCAGTGCCATCGAGTGAGCTATATCTGCCTGCTGGGTTGATTCGCCAGGCCTGGGGCTCAGTCGGGGCTGAGGTGTGGTGGGCAGACCGTGAGCAGGTGGCCTCTGCTAGTCTACAAACGTAGCCAAAAACCACTGCCCCGACCCCTTTAGAATGGCCTGCCCATGCCAATGGTGCCCAAGGAAGCAGAGTGCAGGGTTTCGGCCCCATTCCTCATGAGGTCCTGTGCACCCGTGGCCTTCTTTGATGGTACCGGACTTCTCCCAGGTCCGACTCCAGGCGCTGCCCCAGGAGAGTCCTGTCCCCCTCCCTCCCCAGCCCCATGATGTTGAGGCAGCTCACCAGGGGTCCCCCAAGAAAAGGAGAGGTCCCCAAGAGAGGGAGAAGTCCCACAGCCCTCTTTCTGTTTACTCCTCGTTCGGATTGGAAACTTCAGAAAAGTATTTCTTCTGTCCTGGCTGGAGCAGGAGAGGGTTTCCACAGTCATCGGTGTGAGGCGTGCAGAGGCACAGGCCTGGGACTCAAATGTTGGAGCTTCGACTTGACTTAGGTCGGTGGCAACTTTGACTCCCTCCTCAACACACACACACACACACACACACACACACACACACACACACCGCTGCGCCTTCTTCCAGAACGTTCTCCCTTCCATATGTGCTGACCCGTTTGAGGCAGCAGACTCAGAGCCCAGCAGTCGGGCTGGAGACCCATGCAGGTTCACTGGCACGCTCCTCCCTCCCTGTTTGACCGCAGGCAGGGATCTTTGTCATTGCAGTTGTGTTATTGTTATTGCTGTTGTGTGTCTTCAAGTGGAGTCCAACTGAGCTCGACCCTCCAGGACAGAACAGAAGAGCCCCATCAGGCTCCTCGGGGTGTGATCTTTGGGGGAGAGCAGTCTGCACTCTAAACAGGCAGCCCTGGGGCCCCTCTAAGCCCTGCCTCCTCTTGAACTTGGTAGTCAGATGGAAGTGTGTGAATGTAACTTTTTCCACCCAAAATGTATTGTGTGTACATATGTATATGATAAAGTATTCATTTGCTTAGCGAGATATATGTTCCTATTTATGTTCATATGCATGACACAAAACACGTGTCATTTACACTTTTTTGCCCGCCCAACTCAGCAGCATTAATGACATTATCATCAGACGCGGTTCAACCCTCAGCTCCATGTTGAAAATTTTCCGTCACCGTTAACAGAAGTTTCCAGCAACACACACACCGCCACAGGACACCAACCTGACAGGGGAGCTATGGGACAGGGTTGCAAGGTCCCGTGACAAATAACCCCTCCCAGAGCCACCCCTTCTGCCCTCCTCTGCTGGCCACGAACTAACTGGTCTGTGTGCATTTGAATGTGCTGGTTCAGTGGTGCTCTGCCTTCCCCAGGCCCTAGACTCCCCTTTCATGCACGAGTGAAGACTCCCACACATGCCTCGTGTGATGGTGACCCCGACCAGAAAATTATTTTCGTTGCTACTTCATCACTGGTCATTTTGCTACAGTTATGAATCGTCATGTAAATATCTTGATAGGCAAGATGCATTTTCATTGTGACAAATTGAACATCATGAAAGCATAGCGACTCATCACGAAAACAGCATCTAATTATATACTGCGAAACATTTATTTCTAATGACAGATAAATGGAATTTTGTCTTGAAGCGTGGTGTCGCACGGGTAACACTCTTCACGTCGGGCACTCGTAGGTGGGCACATCTGCATATGGACGAATAGAGGAGCGGTGTCTCAGTTCCCAAGATCATCGGAAAGTTGTATTATCGAAGGTCGTAGGCGACCCCGCTGAAAGGGTCACTCGACCCCCCAAAGGGGTTGAGGCCCACAGATGGAACCCCGCTGGTCTAGCTATTCCCGGAGGTGAGGGTATACACCCTCAAGAAGATGGTGTGGCCGTCTTCTCTCTGTCATGTTGGGGTCCGTCCATGCTGTGGCACGCGTCCGGGCTCCGTGGCTCCAGTTCACGAGGAGACCACGGGTTTCGCCTTCCAGCCCTTGATGCATGTGGGAGGCTGTTCCCATGACCCTTCTTTGCTGCCAGGTTGTGGTAGTTGGTGATGGTGGTTATGAGAATGGCTACTGCAGCACCTCTGCCGGCGCAAGGACTTCCACCTACGTGCATAAGGCAGGGGGTCGGCTTCCTTTCTCCATGTCGTGTGGGACCACCCCTGGGATTTCCGTCCACTGAAGCACTCTGGGGAAGAGCGGGAGCTGGCGGTGGGGGCGGGCCTTAGGCCTCCTTTCCTCCCTTTCCATCCCTCCTTCCTTCCTCCTGGCCCTCCCTGGATGCCACCCGATCCCTCTGCCCTGGGAGTTGGGGGTGCAGACCTGCGGCGGGTTTAGCCTGGGCTCACTGCAGAGAAGGGGTTTCTGTGGGGAGGAAGGGAAATGGAAGATGGCAGAAGGCTGACGGAGGAGGGGCTGGTCACGCAGGGCGGGTGGGGCTGCCTGATGCCGAGGAGACACCTGGCGGAGGCGGGAGGTGCTCGGGAGGGTGGGACCGGACAATGCCTGTTGGCTTTCCCTGCTGCGGCTTGGCTGCAGGTGCTGCCTGCCTAAGGAGGGGGAGGGGCTTGCAGGGAGCAGCGGGGGGGATGGAGGGTGGGGAGGGGGATAGGCTCAGGCCTGGATGAGATGCGTCCCATGAGGTTGCCCACAGACGACTGGAGAAACTCAGTGTGGGAGGTGGGCTGGTGGACACTGTGCGGCTCCAGACCGCCTCATTCTTCTCCATGAAGGCCCGGTAAGGAGGAGTCAAGCCCCCAGCCCCGCCAGCCCTGTGAGGCCAGTGACACCCCAGGAGCTTCCCCACAGGCCCTGGGAGGCGGGCCCCCCACCTTGTTCGGGCAGCTGCCCACCGCCCGCCCAGCAGCCTGTTGCACCAAGCCTTCTGCCTACCCGTGCCACCCAGGAGAACCACCCAGACGAATCCATTCGTTCAGCCACCTCAGCGAAGGCCAATGTCTTCATCTGGCTTGAGTTACGCAGCCGGGGAACTTCACGGGCATGCCCAGAGCTGGCCATCGGGAAAGCCCGCATGCCCCTCTGCTCCCAGAGCCTGGCCGGGCCGGCTCCCTGGCCACCGTGAGCCACTCTGGTGTGCACCCTGCATCTCTCAGAGGGGCCAGCCTAGCCCGGTCAAACTGAGCACCTGCCCCTGTGGCCTGGCCTGAGACCAGAGACCAGGGGTCAACTCCCAGATCCTCGGGGAGAAGCTGGGGGCCCCTCTCATGGAAGCAGAGGACACAGTGCCATGTGGCTTCACCTCTTGTCCCCACACACACCTTCACTCACCCTGGGCCCACCTGTCCAGACACTGGGGGTAATGACCAGTTCCCCAAACACAGGGCAGCCCCCCCCACCCAGTGCTCCCAGCACAGTCTGCTCACACTCGGAAGCCAGAGCCGTTTTCTCCCCCTCCGCAGGCCCCCTGGTGGGCCGTGGCAGTGAGCAGTGGACGGGGCGGTGGACCTGGAGGTGCCTGTGAGCCGTGCAGCCCACACAGGTGTGAGAAGCCAGGACGCTGTTCTCACTTGCCTGCCTGGCCCTGGACCAGCACAGCACAAATGCCGACTGCAGGTCTGGGTCCAGGATTAGACCTGGGAGAATGTTAACCTGACTTTAAGCCTCCAGCCCGTCAGGCTGACAAGAAACTCCTTCTTGCCTCACCCTTGTGCCTGCAGCAGGGTCAGACTGCTCCCTGACTGAAGGCCCCTCTGGGAGCCACAGGCAGCCCTGCAACCCTCTCCCCATTGCTTCTCAGCCAAAAGCCCAAAGCAACCCTGCCATCGGTCAATTCAGAGGCACGACTATTCATGAAAGTGGATAGCCTCCTCTTACTCCCCCAAGTGGCAGCTGGACCTATTTGTCGGAGACCCTCTATTATGGACCGAATTGTGTTTCCCCAAAAGAAATGTAAGGTCCAAATCCCAGGCCCTGTGCACAAGACTTTGTTTGCAAATAGGGTCTTTGAAGATGCTGTTGTTTCCATCAGCATGAGGTCTTCCTGGGATCTGCAGAGCCCTGTGTCCAGCAAGGAGCGCTGGAGATGTCGCAGGTGCACAGGGGACTTCAAGCTGCAAGGTCTGCAGTTCAAAACCCCCAGCCGCTGCAAGGGAGGAAGGCCAGGTTTTCTACTCCCATAAGCAATGGCAGTCTAGGAAACTCATGGGGGCTGTTATTCCCTGTCCCGTAGGGTCTCTTGGTCAGTGAGCTTCCAGTGTCCAGTAGTTAAGCTGTTGGCTGCTGTCCTAAGGCTTAGGAGCACAAACCCAGTACGATGTGGCCATCTGTCCCCCTAAAGACTGCACCCCTCGATGGAGAGGGCCCCCTCTGCCCCATGGGGCCACCATGAGCTGGAATGCCTTGATGGGAGAGCACATGATGCCAACCGCGTCCTGAAGGAGGGTGGCTCCCAACCCCGTCTGAGTGGGATCATGGTGAGAGTGAGGCGGAGACGGAGAGGCACGGCGATGGTGCAGCTAGAAGCCAAGAAAGCCCAAGAGCAGACCGAGGCCCCAGAAGCGGGCAGAACCCAGGAGAGAGGTGGGGAGAGCCTGGCCGACTGACAGGCTGCCTCCAACTGCAAGCCCCCAGAACTAGGAGAAATAAAAACCTTCCTCGGCATCACCCAGGGAGAGGATTTGACTTCAGAAGCTCTCTCTCAGTCGGCGCACCCAGGGAAATGCTTCACTAGACTCCCCTTAACAAAAGTCCGGCAGTGCCCCTGGCACCCACTGCCCAGAGGCTCAGAAGCGCCAGTGTGCTGGAAAACAGAGAAAAGGGGAAAGACACATACATCTTGCATGAATGCAAACACACATGCACACGTTCATACACACACACATTTTTCAAGTGAACTGTCCTCCCTCAGACCCGACTTGTGGCCACTCTCCTGTGTCTCCTCCGGGTTTGTTCTGGTAATTCTTGAAAAGGCTTGAGGCTGACTTTTGCAGGAAATAAGCAATGTCTTGAAATGGTATCTCGACCACCTCCAAGAGGAAGCCTGGTGGAGTAGTGGTCGTGCGTTGGTTTGTGAACCGAAAGGTCTGCAGTTCAAAACCACCAGTTGCTTCATGGGAGAAAAGCGAGCTGTTTTTTACTTCCACAAAGATGTGCCATCTCGGAATGCCACGGGGCCAGTTCTGGTGTTCCCTAGAGAATCAGGAGGAATCCGAATGGATCCCAAGGCAGTGAGGACCCCCACCCCACCCCCAGGCCAGCCCAGAGCTTTCACTTGTGATTTAGTGTACGCAACTCCCTACCACCATGTCTCGTAGTGTCACGCTGTGGCGACTGGTATCCAACTTGCTCTGTATTGGGAAGCTCTTCCTCCACCCTTTCAAATACCACCAGGGCCACCCACAGCGACTAGGTTTCCGTGGAGTTCGGTAGAAAGGCCTGGTGATCTACTGGTGATCTACTTCCAAAATGCAGCCAAGGAAACCTGATGGGTCCCACAGAACACTGTCTGATAGAAGGTGAGGAACCCCACTGCCATCAGGTTGATTCTGACCCACAGCCACACTCTGAGACAGAGGGTCCCCCACCTGTGACTCTTTGCCCTTTTCCCCGAGAGCAGGGCCCCAGCCGCCTGCATGATAAGACCAGGCTGACCATGTCCATGGGAGCAGTCTCCGGCCTTGTGCTGAAGGCCCTGCTCATGACCCGGTGCACCCAGAACAGCACACGGCCCAGCATGGCACCGCCCTCTCCCACGTTCCTTGTCGGAATCTACAGAGCAGCCATGGCTTCCGTCCCTCTCCTGGAGGGCCTGCCTCTCTTTCCCTGCCTCTCGGCCTTACCGGTGTGACATAACTTCTCATGAAGGACTGGTCTCAGCTGGTGGCATGGCCTTCATGTGGCATCTGAGAAAACGGGAGGGCTTGGGGACAGGGAGGCTTGGGAGAGTGGCAGAGGAGAATGAAACAGGTGAATGGGGCATCGAAAACGCTTTGAGCCGACACCCCCTTACAGAGGGGTTGCAGGGAGGAGACGAGCCAGTCAAGTGTAGTAACGATGAAATATGCAACTTTCCTCTAGTTCGCAAATGCTTCCTCCCTCCTACTATCATGACCCCAATTCTACCTGACAAATCCAGCTAGACCAGGGGATGTACACTGGAGCCGGAAGCAGAGGTAATTTGGGACAGATGTAATTTGGACAGATGATCCCTTCAGGACCAGTGGTAGGAGTGATGATACCAGGTGGGTTGAGGGATGATGGAATAGAAAGGGGAAACCAATTGCAGGGATCTACATATAACCTCCTCCCTGGGGTACGTACAACAGAGAAATGGGTGAAGGGACACATCGGACAGTGGATGATATGACAAACCAATGACAATTTGTAAACTATTAAGGGTTCATGGGGGAGGGGGAG